>VZTZ01013490.1:0-10111 GCA_013400955.1 Drymodes brunneopygia | reverse complement strand
TTTTTAGGCTACTCTGAGTTGTGTTAGGAGATGAGACCAATACCCCTAGAGGTAACCTTACCTAACATCTGCTTGAACCCGTGCTGTCACTGCCCTCAGCAGCAGCCAAGTGCTGGAGCTAAGTCCTCAGTCTACAAAGCAAGTGATGGTAAAGCCAGAAGCAGAGCAAACAATGAGGAGTAATGCAATCTGCTTCCAGGGGACATGGATCATTAGCTGGATTACACCAGCAGACAGTAATGGAAATTCAGTGTAGAATTCTGTGAAATAATTAGCCCAAGATCAAGGAAACAGCCCAAGAAATAGGTGCTAAATGGAACAATCAAATAATACCAGGAGTCTGTATGAAAACAATAACTGGAATTTTCATGCCAACAAATGCCTCAGAAAGAAAAATACACCTAATGTAGCATCAATAAAAGGCAAGCTACAAAAAAACCAGCAATGCTTTTTGTGTGTGAGCCATTTGACAAGCAGTCTTTCAAATACTGAGCACTACATCCGTCCCTGCACACATCAGTAGGTTATTATTAGCTTGGAGTGAGTACAGGCCAGGTCAACAAAGCTTACACTAGCTCTGCAAAACAGGCTATAAAACAAAGCTAAAGGAGCTGTGTTGCTTTTTATTAAAGAGTCGTCAAAGGGACACAGTGGAAGTTCTTTTCAAGTTAAGAACTACATCAATAAAGTCAATGTAGATAGTTTTTCAAACCAGTATGGGGTTAAGACTTTTTCAGTAGGAATGAGAACGTAATGTACAAAGAGATTTATGGGAGAGGCTTGTTGGTATCTGAATTCTAACATCACCACATCCACACAAAATACAATTAATTGTCTGGTTTTGTAAATAATAGCTTACAAAAAGACAGCCAGGACTGGACACTTCTCAGTATGTGCCAAACTCCACCTGATAGTTAACGCTTTTGTTAAATGATAACAACTTTTACCCTGATGAATTTGAACTCCATAGGTTTGGAGCAGATCCCAGGGATCAGAGTTACTGACTTGCCCAGAGTGATTGACCTTCTAACACTGAACATGGAGCAACTCAGCTCCTTTGGCTGCTGAATCTGCTTTGCAAAGTGCTCCAAGATCACTAAATAAAAGGCACTAGAAGAATGTAACTGTTATTTTTTTGTGTGTTGAGTCTCTTACTGACGAAAGACAAGTGAAGAGCTGCCTGGTTTCACAGTTAAAACCTTGAACTCTCCCATGTATTGTACATAGGCACTTGTTTCTGCCTATAATAAAGAAAACCATTCAAATGATATTGCCACTACTGTCACCATTTTTATTGAATACCATGTGGCCAAATCACACAAAGAGTTCATAGCTGACGACATTTTCCCAAGTCCCAGAGTAACACCTGTGACTTACCTTCTAGTAAGGAAACACGACGTTTTTATGTTTTTTCTTATTTTACCACCAGTTGAAATTGGACCGGCCTGTAATGCCTTTACACCCCAGCAGCACCTCAAGGGTGCATACCAGCACTTCCCCAAGCACTGCCACAGCACAAACACCTTTTCCATTTGCCTATTAAAATTTGCATTCTGAAGCTTCAGATCTCCTGGCTCTTCTGCATCGCTGGAGGTTGGATGCATTAATAAATGATGGCCTATATATAAATCATTTCACTGTCAAGTTCCCAATCCAAACCCTAGCTAGGGCCAAGTATGGCCTGTGCAAGTATGGCCAGGAGGACAAGCACTGTACGAGACCAAGAGCCACGGAAGATTTGGGGCCAGGTTAACAGAAACAGAAGCAGTGCTTGATAGGATTTGGTCTAGAACTGATTGGTTTGAACAGTACCATTGAGAGAATCAGCTGCCTGAAACAAATATATGGGTTGTACTTTGTGTTCGTCTGATGCTCAGCAGATGTATAAAAAAAGTGTATGCTGAAAGGATAGAATAATGCTGTGCCAGTGGAAATCTGGGAGGAGGATGTGCTTAATAAAGTAGACCCTTTCCAGCCTCACAGCAATGACCCGAAGCATCCTGGAGCATGAATTCATGCCTGGCAGAGGTAGACTGTAACTGTAGGCAACTGTGAGCAAGAGAGGGTGGAAAAGGAAAGTTTCTTGCAAGTTACTCTCCACTGATCACAGTCTTGTCCTCATTTTGCAAAACTGGACTCCTGTTAACGTGGTTGGAAGCTTTGCAGTGCCATTCAGGCAGGATACTTTTCAAAATATTCTTAGTTGAAACAAGAGCTGGGCAATGACAAACAGGGCACAGCTGGGTTTCTGATCCTGTGGGCTGAGCTGCCCTGGCTTTGCTTTGATTAAAAATACCATGATGTAATTTATTCAAGAGGAGACATATTGACAGGAAAGGATTTAATTAAACCAAGTTTAAATCCATTTTGTATTCCCAACTTGCACCTACATGGCAAAAAGGCACCTATTCAGGAGGAAAAAGAATCTGCTCAACAACTGTGGACAGACCCCAGTAATATTTCAGGGGACTTCCCTTCTTTCTCCTCTGCTTTGTACTTATTTTTGATGATATCCTTTACTTGGAAACCAGGTTATGTGCATAAGTGGATCATCAAGGTTGCTTCTTCTCCCTCAAATTGTTGGTTGTCTGTCTCAATTTGCAGGTTAATGTAAAGTAGGCTTACCCACTTTGTTCTTTAAGTAGTTTCTGCCATCCTCAATTCCTTTTGGAATTAACTTTGAAGTTATGGAATATAATTTAATAAAAGCAGTATTACCAAAAATTAAATTAAGAACTTGAGGTCTGTTGAGAGGAAAAGCCTTTCCATTCCTGCTGCATTTTTAATATTATCTGCACACTCTCACTTGTGTTATTTGCAGCAGGCTTATCACTGAGGACTGGGAATGCTTAAGTAAAGAAACAACGTGCTTAAAGAAATAAATCACTTTACCCACACTTCTTACAAAAAATGGTGAAATCTTGTGGTACCAGAGTTAGAATTTCTCCTGTTCAATTTTTGCTTCTGTTGTGGGCTCCATGACTGTGAGATTTCATCCTTTAAGACTTTTATGAGATTTTGTTTTGCAGAAGCATATTTCACTTTATATTTTGTGAACCAAATTCAGGCTTGGTGAGCTATGTGCCATTTCTTTTGAAGTAACTGGGCTATTAACTCTCACAGAAATGAGTAGTAAGACTAGATTTTTTGTCTTTATCTCTCAGAATGTGATCTCTGCATTGAAGAAGAAAAATAATGAAGTACAGGCACAAATAATAATGAAATCACATAAGCAGTTCAAATAGTTTGATTTATTCCATGGACATTAAAAGAGCCTAAACTCTGATTTTGGTGGTTCAGGTTTTTACAAAGTTTTACATCAGACTCATTAGTAAAGCTTTGTGCACATGTAGCAGAATTTGCATTTCAAAAGTTCTGAACAGAAATGCAGATAGCAATTTTTCCAGCTACTTGCAAGAAGAGCCTTATGATCCCCAAAGTCAGTTTTTGTTTCCCTTTATACAGAGGATCTAATAAGAAAAATATCCTCTAGTAATAAACCATCTCCTGTTTAATAAACCATCTCCTGTCTCCAGCAGATGCCTGGGCTGGTCACCCAGGAACTCAAGCACAGCTACTGACGTCCTCTCCTCTGCTCCTCAGCCCGAGGCACTGAGTGCCCCACAAGCAAAGGGAATGAGGAGGAGCAAAGAAGAGATGATTTCACTTCCAGATCCTCAAACCCATACAGATGATCCCAGTCCTTTTGGGTGCGGTGGAATGATTCCCCTACACCTTTTTTACATTGAACAATGTTTCCAGAACTGATGGTTGATCTCCTACTTTTAATTTCCAAAATTCTGCAGTGCACCCAAAATGTTTTACTGGAGAAGGTGGACAGAAATACAGAACTAATAGAAATAGTATATCTAATATTATTTAGCATAATTAAGTAATACAAGGAATCATTCCTATTCATATTGAATACAACCCAAATCTTTTAATTCACCTGAAGATACTGAAATTTCTTTTTATCTCAGAGCTCGTAATTTTTCTGCCACAAAGTCCAGTCTAGCTTTGGTGTGCTACAGCCTCTCTAAAGCCACAGTGGGAGGGAATAAAAGATGAAGGAATCTTCCAATCAGCCATGCATTGTAATTACTTTAAGTACTGCCATCTTCTGTAATTAATACAAACTGCAAATGAAGTTGTGCACAATTCCTGCTGTGAGAGAGGAGAGTAGCAACTGATGTAATACCTCCTGGAAAGATTACGTTAAAAGGAACTGATGTGAACAGATGCAATATATTATATATTTTTTTGAGAAATAAAATGCTGTAAGATTCAGAGTAAAAATTTATGCAGGTTTGGCCATCAACTCTCTTCATACTCCCCTGCATTCTTACGTAACTACCTTTATACACTTTTTGAGGACATCACTGTAAAAGCAGAATTTCTTTGGGTTGACACATAGAGAACAGAGGGGTTAGAGGTGTGAGTGTACCACTGCTGTTTTTCTGATTCTTAAGAAAAAAAGAGGCAGTGCCTTTGGGCACTTTTTCTCTAACAATACCAAGTTGTCTGTTGTGATTCACTGAGGAATAATTGCTTTGGGATGTTTCAAAAATGGTTTTTAAGAGAAGGATGCAAAATTGCTTCTTTCCAGAGATGCAATGAATCTAGCTGACACTTTAATATGTTTATTAAAAGGCACATGAGGCAGATGAAGCAGCAATAAATATCCATGCAGAGAAAGATCATGCATATCTGTGGGATGCTATCCAGTTTAAAGCATCTTTGAAAAACAAGTGAAGATTCATTGGTTTCTCCAAAATTTTATTTCTAATTTATTACTGAGACATTTTTTGAAAATTGCTATATTTGATAAAGTGACACAAACTGAAGGGAAATACATACAAACCAATTTTATTTCTAACTTTGATCTCCAAATGTCCAGAATACTGCTTGAAGAAACATTTCATTCTCTCTGCCTTTCAGCAAAGTGTAATCCATTTTAAGTTTGAGGTGTTTTGACCTAGTGCTGGTGCCTCCCCAACACCCTTTTCCTCAAATAAATGAATTACTTTCCCCTATGAGTGGAAAACAGTAAAAAGAGCAGAGGTTCAATTTATTTTGATCAAGCATTGTGCATACAAACCCCTAGGAATCACAATAATTGCAGCAAGGGAAAATGGTGTAAGGTGTAGTGGTGTAAAATCAGAGGAGATACAGGACCACAAACCAGGGAATGGTTTGGCAGGAGTAAGGCAGGTGTAGGGCACAACCTGGAAGACTGTGAGCAAAATAGACTGGAGCACTTGGGAGATGCAATTTTGAAAGAGACAAGCTGTTAATAGAGGAAGTGTTTGACAGCAGGAAAAACAACCATATTTGTATCTGGAGTGACAGCAGCAGTGAACCCTGGGATGGGAAAGAAAATCCTGAGTTTCAGCTCTGGCTGGTCTAAGGTCTGAGAGCCACAGCACGGGGGTCAGGGGGAGTGGCTGCAGAACTGTGCCCAAATACTAACATTAGCCCCAGAAGGGGACCTTGGGATGACTGGGGTGGGTTTGGAGGAGGTAGGAAACAAAGAGAGGTCTTTCAAGAGAGAAATACAGACCTGAAACTATACTGATAGGGCTGAAATGGTCCAGAGGAAGGTGAAAGCAGGTGCAGATGCCCAACTGGGAACAGGCAGAAGTGGTTTATTAGGAGGTAGGTTAATGGGGAATCATGCAAAATGCAGCAACTAGCAGGGTAAAGCCCATTTTCCAGGTGAGGGTGACTCCAGAAGGGTAGGCTTTTCTTAAGATGTGGGAGGAAATTATTTAAAAAGGTGATGGATAAGGATATGACAGTGAGGATGTACCATTCCTGAAATTGCCAAATTTACTGTTCCTTTCTGGATGCTGAACTCAGGGAAATGAACCCATCGGAGTTCACAGTGATCTTAGTGAGGGAAAGGGAATAGGCTTATCTGAATGAGATTTCAAATTGGCTAGTGTCAGCAAGTGGTAATGAAAAGTGGAGGTGATAATAGATACCATGATAAGCAATCAGGTAGAAGGAGATGAAAAAAAGACAGTAGGACACAGACTAAATTTTCTGATTTACTTCAGCCACTTTGTACCATGCTAATGCAAATGAAACGGAGTATTAAGCCTCCACTGTATGAAGCAGTCATTTTCAGAAAAGACAAAAATTTCCTGAGGGACAAAAGGAGATCTGAGTATGGCAGCAGAGCCATCAGTATGGACTTCAGAGTAATTGGAAACCAACCATATTACTGTACAAATGAAGACAAATAGTGCACTTCTGTATGGAGCATTACATGGTGCCAGGAACATCTGGCTGCTGGTGGAAATACCCTTTGACCTGACTGAGAGAAGTCCTACAGTGAAGTTCTTGTACCCAGATTAGGATGTGTTGGGATGTGGTGCTACATCAGGAAGCTAGAAGGATGTAAGAGGATTTCCCCTGTTGTCCTGCAGGCACAGGACTGTTCAGCTGGGATGCAGTGGTAACTCGAATGCACTGGTAGGGTGGCTTCCTTGGAGGATGTGTTTTCACAGATCACCTCCTGCTGGTCTGCTGTGTTTGACAGCAGACAAAAATAGGTAAAGGCAGGTGAACTGATCCCTCATCCCTTGACACATGAGAGACAGAGCACACAGGCAAACTGCAGTGTGATCCTCTAAAGGTCAACATGCTCTGCAGATAAAGCTGATTTTCCAGCTGCAGCTCCTCTATCAGCCAGCAGCACCTGCTTCCACAGCACAAGACCTACCATTGCCAGAGAGCTGTGGTAGCATTCATTGACTTTACTCATTCAGTAAAGTTCTTCCATCCTCTGCTAGTTGAACCATTTTGCTCACCTTTCTCAATTCCATTCCATCTCTTGCTTTGAAGAAGACTGCAGGCAGCCAAACCAAACACCTTCCCTAACACTGAAACAAGTGACTATAAGCCATGTTTGAGCTGCAGTTGGCAGGTCTATGTACTCCACACTGCAGCTGTAACTGCAGCAACGAGCTGCCAGTACTTTATGAAGTTGGTACCCACTGCAAAATGGGGAGATCTGGTGATGTGTTCTGCTTCTTGGACTCTGATTTTTATTCTGCATTCACATGGCCTTTTGTACACAACATGCACATATGTCAGGTGTCATGGCAATTTCAAAATCAGATTTTCCTCTCGATTAAGGAGGCATATGTGCACTGCCTTAAGTGAGTGAAAGCTGGCAGGAATTCAAAGATAAGGTAGCTCATTGCTGAGGATTCCCTTTAAACATTTCTCTTGGTGAGCCAGGCTGTAGCAGCTGTTACCCAGGTAAGCAGCACTCCGGATGGATTACCTCTGCAGACATCAGCAGTACAGTTGGATTAGGTAAGATGTCTGCATACCTGCCCATTTCACTAACCAGCTCCTGGAATTAAAGGACCTGGACATGTTCTAAAATGCTCATCCTCACCATTAGACTCAGGTGCCAACTTGTGTTTCCAAGTGGAGGGCAGTGTGACCTGAAGTCCCCAGAGCAGAGGTCAGCAGAGGTGTCCAGAGCAGGAAAGATTCATCTGGCACAATCTCTGGCATTCAAGCAACAAGCATAGACTCATGGTCAAGTATGGCATCCAAAATACTTAACATCCCTTTTCACAGGGTGGATGAATAACCTTCCTGGGAGCAAATAACTGAAGGATATTTTACTTAAGATAAACAGGACAGTACTTCTTGTGATTCTCCTCTGTAGTTTTTCTCTTTCTTCCATAGTGTTTCTAAAAATGCTTAGATTACAGAAAATCTACAGTCCTCCTTTAACAGAAACTGCATCTCTAACACAGATGGTACTTCTGGTTATGGGATTGTTTTTCCTCCCACAAACCCTTCTTCCCCTCTGCATCCCTTTTTTTGAGGCAGACTTTCTGCAAGCTTTTTTGCTTTCTCTCTTTCCGGGGGCCATATCTTTCTCCTTCCAAAGGGAAGATGTATCAGGTTCTCTAATTTATCTTCTGTTCTTCCACATACTCTCTTTACCCACTTTTGCTACTCTCTTCTTTGCAAATTCTTCCTTTAACACCCGATTTCAACTCTCTTTCAAACCAGCAGACAGACTCCTGTTTTTGATTTCTTACTGTCTTATCTCTTCTCCTTCATGCTTTTTCCTCTGTTGCCATCTCTCTTCATTAGACATTAAGAGGAGGTCTGGAAATATGGGGAAGACCATTATGTCCTTTTTAAAGTGTAAAATAGTGCCCGTATATTCATAGTGAGGAGAATCACTGCAGAGTATGAGATAATCATGGTGCTGGGAGCAAAGAGATATGAAAAAAAGTCATTAACTACATTGATTACTTTGTGATATTAGTAATAAAATTGGATGTTAAAAGTTGGAAGGCAATGTGCAGACTTACTGTAAGTGGATTATTCCACTTTCATCCAGACCGAGTGTATCTGGCAGTCGATGAAAGATGTGGACATTAACTGTGTTCAGCAGGAATATTTGGATCAAGCAGGCAGACATCAAGAGGTATTGGCATCCTCTCAGAACTATCTTCCTGACTGGTAAGAAGCCCACACAGATCTGGGAAAGGACTTTCTCCAGACTGACATTAGCAGAGTGATTGAGACAGAATGGGGAGAAATCACAAAAGATCTTTGCACATGGACAAAGTAGGCAGAAAGTTAGTGGAAAAGGGCAAAGAAAGAATCTGCAGGGAAGTGCATGTGATGCTTGAACTGGGATGAGATTTCATGAATAGTGCAGAGGAGATGGAATATCAGTCTACAGCTTATCACATGCCCTACTGAAACCACATGTGTTTATCATATTTTTTCGGGACCAAAATCAAACTAGACTGCCACTAATACTACAGTAAATGCATACAGTCTTGAAACCAAATATAAAATTTGAATACATTTTATGAAAGGAAAAGAAAGGAAAATTTTATGCAATGAAAGAAAAGCTAATGCCCATATGAGACAGCAAATTGTGACTGCAGTAGGGTTACTTGATGGATTCCAGGTTATTCTTGAGAGCCTTAGCTAGAAAAAGAAAGGTATCACATAAATGGCAGCAAAATACTGCAAATGTCTGGCAAAGAACAAAACCATGGTATTTTTAGACACAAAATTACTTTGCCAGCTGCATTTGGCATTAAATAGGGCAATATTAGCTGGACATCATGAAATTATGGTTCTTTCACAAACAAACATAGAAATAATTCCAATCCAAGCTTCCATCTGGAAACTTGAGGCTTCACCTTATCTGAGTGCTGATTTTAAACTGATTTTAAACAAACAGAACTTAAAGACACGAGGATCATAAATTTTACAAAGCCAATTAATAAAATAGTAGTAGTCAAACCTCCACCTAAATGGGTTGCAGTTCAAGTCTAGTTTGAATCTTCTGATGCTGACAGTGAGCAGTCTCCTTGTGTCTGTTCTCATGCAGCTCTTACCTACTCATGATGACAGCAGTGACTTTCTAAACCTCTGGGGCTCCAGACCAGCAGATGCAGAGATGTCAGTAACAGCAATCATGGAATTTGCCACATCTACNAAGTCCATGTTGTGTTTTTACAAAGAAAAGTACACTATGCTGCAAAGAAAGTTGTTCTTGGGCTGATGGTTTCAATGACCCCTGCGATTGCATGGCAGCTCATTGTCCGAAGCTCTACTTTTGAGAGACAAATGAAAGAGTTGAGATTAGGTTTTCACTCATGATCTGAAGTTACCAAACTCCAAAATCAAGAAATAGGTCTTGGAAGCCATGAAAATTTAAAAAAAAGAGTAGTTGGCTTTTTATTTATTATTTGGACATACATACTCTGTGTGAAGCAATCAGCTTTTCCTGGTCTCCTGAAACTATTCAGAAAGGACCTTTTGCTTCTGTAGAAATTCCTGTCATTACACACACTTGCCTCATCTTTCACTTCAGTATCAAACTCCTGTTTTCACCACAAACCTGCCACTTACCACAAGGTTTCAAATATCTGTAATTTCAGGCAGCTAAGCACCTGAAAGTCCTGGGTGAGCACTGTGTGAGCACCCAGCATCCTTGAGCCATCCTTCTGGCTGTGAGCAACTCCCACTGGCAGCTCCTCTCACAGAAACGGGGCATTAGAGGCAGAAAGGGGCCTTTTCCCGAGATCCACAGTCAATGTTTGTGAGA
>VZTZ01013472.1:56531-91456 GCA_013400955.1 Drymodes brunneopygia | reverse complement strand
GGTGGCCCCACCCCCGAGGGCGGAGCCGCGTCCGCTCGACAAGATGGCGGCGGGCCTGAGGGCGGTGAGGCGCTGGCGGCTGGTGGCGGCAGCACCACCTGGCCTTGGTGAGCGGCGGCGGCGGGGCGAGAGCCCGTTCGGGGCAGGCTGATGGGCTCTGCGCTGAACTGACCAGGCCCGGCCCATTGACATAAGGCTGCGGGAGCTCTGCTCCTGTGCAGGCGGTGGCGGCGGCGTCCCCGCAAGCCAGTCCGCATCTGGGGTTAGAGGAAGCTTCAGTGGCAGCTTCTCTCCTTTTGCTATTTTTAGTCGAGGCCCCTTAGTTATTTTTCAAACTTTTATTTCTCTGTTTTAAGTGGGTGTTGCTTCCAGGCCGGGGGTAGGGCTCACCATGTCTCGCCGCGATGGTGGTGCCGGCCCTTCCCAGGAAGGCTGTGCCCGGAGCGCACTGGGTTAGCGGGGGATGGCAGGTGGGGCAGGCCTGCGGCTGGGGGCTTTAGGCAGGGAACAGTGAGAGCCGTCCTTTTGGAGTAGAAGATGCGGGAGGGGATAGTTACTGTGGCTGGGGAAGGGGCAAAAAGCGCTGCTTTTGAGTTGTTGGCAGTCCACCGTCCCCCCTCTCTCGCGGATCAGGGAGCGTATGCTGCGGTACGAACGGGATCGGCCATAACAATGTTATGGAGACCATTTCATCATTCCATTCTGTTGGGGTTTGTGTTGCAGTTTGGTTTTTTTCCCCTGATTGCATGAATGTCAGTAAGTACTTGGTAGTCTAAACCTGAGGAATGTTAATGCATTTGTAATCTTGTGCCTTTTCAGCTTTTACTCGTTCTGCATTTGTTGTGAAAAAAGCAAATAATGCCCAACCAAACTGGCTGGGAGTTGGCTTGGCGTTTAGCACCAGTGCTGCCTTGTGGGCTCTTGTAAGTGTTTTCATTTGGTTTTGTTGAACTTAACTATTCCTAAAAAATTACAATAGTGATATGAATGTAGTGACTGCAACCTACTGAGTTTATTGGAATAATGGGTGGTCATAGCAGGTGTCAAGATTGAAGCACGATTATGTTACTTAGATTTTCGCAGCTTTATGGTGTGCTTTTATTTTATGAAATGAACAACTTCTTAAGCTTATTCCTGTTGCAAACTTAAAACAGCAACAACAGAATTAATTCTTCAAGCCTGTTGGATTAATGCTTTGGCATTATTTTCCCCATGATCTTTCCAAAAAGAAAGAAGACCTAGGGATGTGCCCAGATAATGTGTTTATGAGTCTACCAATGCATTTTCTTCTTACTTTTCAGCTGGTTAAGGTGGTTTTAGCTGATTTCAATGGATTAAGACCCCTTTTTCCTGAGCTAAGTGCAGATGTAAGAACTCCCAGACTTTATGTTGTTAAAGCAAGCAGGCTGTAGTAGCTCTCAGGAAGAATTGCAGGGGATAAGCAGCCCTCCCCATGGTGACAGTGTTTTCAGAAAAACCTTTGGGGTTTTCCCCATTTTGGGGGACGGTAAATTAATTAGCAGTGGGAGCCCCCTCCCCATCTGGTCAGGAGAAAATGTTTGTCCTATGAGGCATTGTTTCCACACCTTTTTCAGTTGATAATTTACGTATGTTGTGTTCTGGATGGTCCCAGTTACATACCAATAACAGGTATTTTATGTTCTGTAGAACTCTTTGTTGTCTGGATCCAGCTGTGAATTGTGTAGCTGTTTATAATATACTGCTATTTTGTAGCTTATCAAGCAGCATAATGACGATGTAATGGAATATGAAAGAAGAAAACAGGGAGGACATAAGTGTACAGGATGTTCATAGTAAGTGTGCATGTACAAATGCTTTTGACTTAGCTGAACACAAATTCTGAAGATCTCTGACATCGCTTAGGAGTCAAGATACTGAACTGACATATATTCTTCTTTTTTTCCTCAGTACTTTGCATTTTGGCTTTTGCTATTCCTTTAACTCATTCCCAGCTTTAAAATGATAAAGTGGCTGATCTGTATTTTCATATATTCACTTGTGTGCATATTCCCGCTCAGCTTTCTATCTTGAACATGCAAACTCTTAGAAAATAACACATCTCTTACAGTCTGTACAATAAATAAAGATTGTAAATTCAGTACCTTATAAATGGCTCAGGTGGCAAGGAAGCAAGAGCTTCTCTTTTCATCTTGTTTTTTATTTCAACATGTATACAGTGGGATATGTTTTTTCTTAGTTTCACTTATATATTACACATAAAATGATGTAAAGTCAATGCCTGTGTATGTGCCCTATAAGGCAAAGTGTATGTGGTTGTTGTCCCTTTTCAGTACAAAAAAATAATTTGTGTTTCTGCCAGCTAAGAAGTCTTCAGGGATTATGGTCTCAGAGCAATTAATATGCCACATGAAAATATTCCTTATACAAGAGAAAAACTTGTAGTGCTGTGGTTATTTTTCCCCATAAACATTCCACTCCAGATAAAAATGCAGGATGTTATGAAATGTTTCTAACCACTTTCATCACATCTATTTTTTCTTATTGCTAAGAATTTTTTCTCTTCTTTCTTAGGCTGATGACATGCTCACAAAGAGGTAACGTGATGACCAGTTGTCCTACAATTAAATGAGCACTGAAGAAGTAAAAAGTTATCTAATTAGTTGTATGTTCATACATTTCATGTGTATAATTAAAAATAAATTATAAAGTCTAGAAGAAACCTGAAACTACTTTCTTTGCCATTAATATTTCATTCTGCTGGTCTTGAAGTTGTTCTATGTAGCATTTCCTTTTCATAGTGTATCAGGCTTATTTTCAAAACTGTCTTTGCTATTCTGGAAGGTATATTACAAAATTAGACATTAGTTCAGATGAAGTTCAGTAAATATTCCAGAAATGTATTCTTGCTCTGCCATCATTTTCACTGCTAAATTTAAAAAATAAGTAAATATAGGAATAGGATCTGTAAAAATTCTAAAATGTGCATTTTCCTGTGAGCATTTCGGGAATTGGCCTTGCCTGAAAGGTGCCCACAGTGCTGAGACTGCACAGCCCATGTCAGTCTTGGGTGTGAACACTTCTGCGCTCTCTTCGTGCATCAAGGTCAGTCAAGGACAAAGGCTGGAGAAATGGCATCATGGCAGTCGGCAGAATATGGTGTTAGATAATCATTGAGAGGACAACGAAGCTCTGTACAGAGAAAGGATGAGAAACGGGGCAACTGCCTAACATTGTTGGTAGGACAAGGATAGCTGCACAGGTTTGACCTGGAGACGCCCATGACTCTGACAGTCGACATGATCCCGGAGCAGCAATTCACTTCGAGTGTTTCACTGCCAGCACCGAACGCCTTTGGCATGGTGCTTAACCTGAGTGCCCTTCGCCGTGAATTTAGTTGATTTTTCCTTTTTTTTTTTTTTCTCTTGGAGAAATTCCTTAAGTAAAACAGTAGTTCGTCCCTATCTTCCCTCTTTTTGGTAAATGCCCTCTATTATTCCGGGTCTGTTGTTGCAGTCAGTACCGAACGCCGTTTACTTGCCATGGGGCAGGTCGGGGTCGGCAGCGCCCGGCACTGCGCAATGTGCGCTGCGCTCCAGAAAGCCGCTTCCTCTCCTCCCTTTGCAGCTGGGGCTCTGCTCTCTCCTCGCCGCCACCGTGCCGTCCCCGGGCCACCCCCGGCAGGGAGCGGTGTCCAGGTGCGCGGGGCGGGGCTGCGGCTCGGCCCGCCCCCGCGGCTCCCAGGGTGGGACCGGTGCCTGGCGCCGCATCCCTGCGACGACGAGTAGCCGAGAGCCGGCTCCGTTCTGCTCCGCGCTGCCGCCGGCTCCGCCGCCCTCTCCATCGCCACCATGTCCCTCTGCAGGGCTGNCGCCCCATGGCAAAACGGTGGCCGCTGCTGCCTTCCCTTCCTTATAAAATAGCGAGGTACATATCCCCCGGTAGAGCAGCCGGAGCGGCGGTGCCTCTGCAGGGCTGCCGGCCCCGGGAGGGAACCGGAGCAGACTCGGTGTGCCACAGCCATGGCTTTTGGCGCATCAGTGGTTGTGTAACCGGTGACAAAAAAATCTGCCAGCCGTGTTAGGCGATGGCAGCTTGCTGACCACTGTCCTGGTATAGCTAGCAGCCCCGGGGGAGAGGGTTAAGGACACTCTGTTGCTGAGCATAAATACAAATGTACGCAAATCCATTAGGATGCCCGGCTATTGAAGAGGAGTCTGAGAAGTGTGTCATGAGACAGATGATGCTAAACATAATCTGGCACACGATGGCAATGTTTTGAGATTGCGATTATTTTTGCAGCTGTCAATTGTAATACTCAGAGCCATTTTATTTTTCCTGAACGCTTTTTCAATGAGGTATTTCTCATCTAGGATCAAGTCACAAAATTCAGCAGAAAGCTTTGTTGACCAAGAGAATTAGGTGTGTTTTTCATGGGTCTCTTTTTGAGATGTACAGATGAATCCAAGACTGTAGTAAGAATCAGTTTATAACAAATAAATGGGTAGCACTGCTGTTAGAGTCAATACGTACCCAATCAGGTGTAAAAATTGTGTAATCCTACCTCTGTGCCCTGTTGGCCTATTCGTGAGGTGAAGGGTACGTACCAAAGTGTCAGCAGTCTGAGAGTGAAAGAACATGAATTCAAATGAAAAAGCTTTTTTAAAAATTCTGTTATTAACCTGGAGAGAATTAATGACTTCTGCTGATCATAAGGAATAAGGACAGATTAATTACTTTACCTACCTTAGTCAGGAACTTTTTTACATTCCTTTTTTTTTTAACATTCCTTAGTCTATTTAGACTGTATCCAGTACTTGGAAGCTGATGGCAGACAATGTAGCTCACAGAAAAACTCACCTCTTAGGAAGAGGTCAGCCGTGGACTTTGTTCATTTGAGCACCACACCCTGTGTTACTCAGTCATAGGATACATCAATAACTTTTACCTCTCTGTTTTATAACCTTTTTGAATCGTCCTTTCCCGTACAGAGTTCAGATTCCATCATTCTTTTTTGTGATCATATTTTAGCAGCCCTTTACATCAATTTACCTAACGGTTTTTGTAGCGCCTCCTCGCCAGATGTCATCTGGGAGTGTTCCTGGCTCTTCTGGAGACAGCATGCTGATCTATCTCCTTACTGGTGTTGCTGCTTTTGGTGGTTTATTTTATGTAAGTGTTTGGGGATGGAGCTATTTGTACTTTCTGAGCTGGCATGGTATAAGGTGTGTTCTGGGTTAAAGAGTATGGTCAAGATGCAAATCGTCAATGAATGTAGATATTGTAGACTATAGCTAAGTGCAGCCTAACTTAGGAATCAGCTTAAAAGAATTCAGTGAGGCTGAAAGCCTATTGCTTGCCTTTTTTACTGTTACTTTGATAAGCAGTGCTGGGTCTTTCTTAGTGGAAAGCATATTTAAAACTATGTGAAATGAATGTGTCCAAAGAGTAAGGCACCTGCCTATAACCCCTTGCCTTGTCTTGTCAACCACAAACATTATGAATATCTCAAAGTGGGCATGGCAGATGTGAAATAAGCAGTCTGAAGCTGCAAGGGAAAGATATGAACCTTGTTAATTTGGGCATAAAAAAAGAAGATAAGAACATTATTTACTTCAAGAAAGCATGTTAAAGTTTTGTAAGCATCTGCTTTTGTTAAGCTTTTTGGTAACCGTTCTCTTCCCTGCTTCTAAATATATCTGATTCTGTGCTTCACATCCCTAAATCCTCCATTTTATAGCTTATTTCTACCCCTCTCCCCCAAGATCTGAGATAGTGACTAGCACACCCCAGAGAGATACATATTTCCCTGTCCCACAAAGTAATCCTCTTGAATGGTAAGTAGTTATTTGTACAAAATATCAAACGTGTATGATTGCATTTCTGGATGAATAATGTATTCTTTTGCTGTCACATTTTTATCACATTACAAAAATAATAATTATCTTTTAAAACACTGTTTTCAATTCCTGAAACACAGCAGCACTTCAAAAGCTGCATGGTATATTGTATTTGCTTTCTAACAATGGAGAAATATGAAATACATAAATATATTAGTATAGCAGATTGTTAATTTTTTTTAAACCTTGCTTAGGATAAATTTTATATGCATTTTAAGATTGGCAGTAGCACTTGCTTAAAATCCCTTCTCTCCCTCTCCCCTCTTTGTGTTTGGTAAATTTGTAGGGATGTAGCAGTAAGTTTAGGTATAATTCCCTTTCAGGCCTACAGACTAGTCAATTCATCCCGCAGCAAGTTTATTGAACATACAAATATTCTCCGTGAGAGATCCGAGCAGCGGTCAAGGAAGGGTGAGTTGAGCTCTTCTCTCTAGGTCCCTGAATACATGAGGATCTGGAACAGATTTCTGGATTGTCTAATTAGGCTTTAGCACTGTCCAAGTCCTTGTCTGAGCTGTGTGAGTGGGAGTGAAGACAAAGGTAGTTGTGCAGTGTTGTTCTGTTACAAAGCTGCTGCTACACAAATTTTGGTAATGGCCTTAATGTTCAGGCAGTGAATCTGGTCTTTGATCCACCTGTGGAGTCTCTTAGGATGGAAAGAGTTGATGTGTGAATACTATTAATTGTATAATGGGTATTTGATTTACTGGAAGCTTAATGAAACTTGACTGAATACATAATGCTGTCAAAATCAGTTTCGTTCTTTTGTTTTTGGTGGGGGGGAGAAGATAATATCTTTTTCTCAGTCAACAGGTTGGTTTCAGGCTGCATGCCATCAGGAAAAACACAGTTCAACAGGGGAAAACTACATTTTAAAAAATATTCTAACTTGGACCAATTTTTTGTCCTATAACTTTGATTTTGGCTTTTCTAATTTGGGGTTAAATGAAACACAGGAATTACCTAAATGTATGGCAAATCCTTACTTAGCTCTTCATGCTTAAATAATTAGACCTTGTTAGTTCAAATACTTGTAATGGAATGTTGTCCCTGTCTACATCAATTAGTGTTATAGCATCAATGTAAAAGGTAGAACTTTGGCAAGCATGGCCTTGCTAGGAAAAGCAATTAGGAAAATTTCTTCAGGATCTCTATATATTTTTATTTGGTTGTTATTTAAGAAATAAATAAAGTATTGAAGCCAGAGCACTTGAAGCTCTTCCCTATTTTTTAAAATGTTGACATCTAGGGAATTGATTTAATATATTTGCATGCACACAAATAAAAGATTTGAATAAAGTGTCTTGAGTTTAAATTTTGTTTTCAGTGTGAGAATATGATTTAAATTGTCTGCCTCTATAATTCTTTCTTTAGAAGTTGTTAGCCTTGAACTTCTACAACACATACTTCAGTTTCAGAACTTTAAAATTACAGATCTTAGGATTTAAAGTAGTAGAATACCTTAATTTTCTAAAAAGAAAGCAGCTGTACACAGTATAGTTTTAAAACTCATTTGTTTCAATAAATGCTGAGAATTCAGACACAATTTACAATCCTTCCTTGTCCCTAAAATAAAAAATGTAACCAGGACCAAATGTAACCAGGATCTTCTCTCCTAGGAAGCTGGTCTCCTGCCGTTCAGGGCAGAAGTGAGGATTACCCTTATTACATTATAGTCGGGAGAATGGGGAAGCATTAGGCAAACCTCCCAACATATTCCCAGTGATGTCAGTGTATTCCCTCTTTTCTCTTACGGGGCACTTCTGCAGGGTACTGAGTTTTGGCCCTGGCCTAGCCACATGTTGGAGTGAAATACCTGCAGTACTGAGTGCTCAGCAACTGATCTTGGGTACTCTCCGGACATCATATCATCTGCTGCTTTGGGCTGTTTAATAAGTCACATAAATGTCACAGCCAGTGGCAGATGATTGCTGCCCCCCTTTGGATAGATAGTAAGAAGTTCAAAATGTTTCTAAGGCCATTCAGTGAATACAGTTGAAACTTGTTTCCTATATTATTTTCAATATTTGAATTCTGAATAAATGCTCAACTCAGAGTTTTTAGTTGGACTTCTGAATAGCTAATTCCAATTCACAGTACAAAATCACCATTGAATCAGCTCCTTTTTAAAATCCTTCCTCATTCCCAGCTGTGTACACCCAAAAGAACAGAACATTAAGAACAAGCATCAGTTCTGTTCTTACTTTTCCTACAGAATCCTCTGTGTGCATTCTCAAAAGAGTTAACACCTCTCTTCCTCCCCTTTTTCTCCCGTTCACTGCATAGTCATATTTTTGTGTTTATCTTGTCACAGAGTGTTAGCATAGTATTGTTTTTCCCAGAAGTGCCATTGCAGTTTCTTCCCCTGTGCATTCTACAGAGTCAGTCCTTACACTTTTTCACAGTAAGCATTGCTGATAAGAGCAGTTAAAAATTCTGTTTTCAAAGTATTCTGATTTTTTTTTAGGGGCACAGTCAATCAAGCTTAAAATAAGCTCTTAAAACAGAGCTGGTAACCATATGAAGTGGTGGATAAAAAAGCAGCATGCCAAGCAACACGTTCATGGCATGTTTGCTGCCTATGGTAAAAGAACTTTCTAGGTGGAAGAATTTAATACTGCACAGCAGCTGATCAGAGACTCTTCTGTTAGGATTTTTGTGGTTTCTCTTGTGGGGGAAAATTCTCCCCTTATACCTGAACCCAAAATGTCTATTACAGAGAACTGTGCATAGTGAACAAGTCTGTCAAAACAAGAGAAATGATCATTCTAGGGTCCTTTGTTTATTAGAGGGTTGAAATTATATTTAATGATATTTTAATTAATGATAACAGACATTTAGAAAGAGATCTGATAGCAAATTTCCTGTGGCTCTTTTTAACTGAAAGCTACTCTCAAATTAGGGAGGGATTTAAAAAGTCTCTGGAAGAAGCCTGACTCAAAGTAGTAGTAGAAACTTTGGGACATCATTTGAAATGTAAAATGATGTTTGGCTTGCAGGATGTTCTACTTGCTTATTTAGCGAATACTGAGTTTTGTCTTCCATTTGTTGTGTCCTTTAAGCTTGTTCCCAATTTCCTTCTTTTTTAGCTATGACTTTTCTTTTTAACTCGTTGCAAGCTGATTCAATCTTTCTAATATATACTCTGCTTTTGCACTTTCCAGACTAAAACACAAGGGAAATCTCTTTCCAAACCTGAGGAAGTTAAATACAAAGGACAGTCGTTCACCATTGAGTACATTGCAGCCTACCTTGGGATGACTTTATACCTTCTATTGTAAAACTCCATTCGTGTGAGACTTTAAAAGAACTACCTGTGTTTGCAAGGCCAAACCATATTGAGCTTATTACTGAATCTGCTTTGTAGAAGGCAGTTCTGAGATGGAGAAACTGGCTGTTCTGAATTAATGCACTCTATATTTGACTGTCCAATAAAGTGTACTGAATGCTGAGCTTGGCTGTTAGCCTGTTCTTTGTGTAATGAATTTAGGGGTTTTTTTTAAACAGTGTTTTCTTAAAGGGACATGATCAGGCAGCATAATGCAAAGTTTTATTTTTACTGAGCGATGAATGGACTTGTCTTGAAATCTGAACACAAAATGATAGGCTTGCACTGGCATAAGAAGACCAAGAAATAAAATTGATCTGTTTCATTTTTAAACAGATACAAAAGAATCAAACAAACTCTGACTATGTCTCTTTAAGTTCTTTTGTTTCAATTCTCACGTAGTTTACACTGTATTACAAACTCTATTTCCAGTTCTATTTTTGCACATGGTGAGTTGGTTCTAGTGGTGAACTTGTGATGAACAGTTGGTGTATAACTTTTCTTTTGTGCACTTGATGTTAGTGCATGTTTGCATGGTGGTTGTGCATCTTTGTTGCTTTGTGCTGTTAGTTTTTCATGACTTGTCTCAGCTGAATTTGAAGTGATGCATGACTGGGAAACACTATTTTTCAGGTTCTAAGGAGTCCAACCCACAGTGATGTAAACAAGTCTTTAAAAGAGTTGTGAGTTGTAAAAAGAAAATAGTCATAAGTGGTCATCTCTCTAAGAAAGTGAGCTCTGAACACTTAAAATTAGCAAGTTATTTTCTTACTTATATAAGACCAAATGTCTTATTCCCCATGTGGTAATTCCACAGAGTCATGCTCCCTCTGGCACCTGTATGTGTACCATCACTGGCCCTTTGAGCAGAGTGGTTTGAAGCAACACTTGGCAAGGTCTTTTGTTATCCTTCCCTGCACCCCCAACACTTGCGTTAAGCCTCAGTTTCTTATGACACTGAAACATGTTATGAAACTCAGTAATTAAGAATATGGTTTCCTCATCTTGTAAACATCGTTTTTTGATGCCACATTAGACAATATGGGGGATTAATTATAGATCCTTCTTTTTTTGTTAATTCTGATCCCAAATCTTAGCTTCCCACTTTAAATTTAAATTGGGATGATGATAAAAAATAGTTGGTGAAATTTCTGTTGCATGCATGCATTTTACTCTCTTTATTGTATTGAATAAATCTTTAGAAGGTGATGGAGAAGAGATGGATGAAGCCAC
The DNA here is from genome assembly GCA_013400955.1 of Drymodes brunneopygia. Lineage (NCBI taxonomy): Eukaryota > Metazoa > Chordata > Aves > Passeriformes > Petroicidae > Drymodes > Drymodes brunneopygia. The sequence goes on along the minus strand of VZTZ01013472.1, from coordinate 81,016 downwards.
TGAAGCAGAGAAGGCCATGGAAGAGGCTGATGCAGCAGCTGCTGTTGAACCTGCAGCACAGGATGAGAGTGCTGGACCCACAGCACAGGATGAGTCTTCTGGGACATGCCCAGAAACTAAAGGGGAGAATGACTTACTGGCTCCAGAAGTAACCCATGCTATGGAGGAAGCAAAGCAGGAAGCTGCTGCTAATTCAGAAGCTGCTGCTAATTTGGAACTTGCTCCTAATTCAGAAGCTGCTGCAGTTCAAGGTTAACTTATGAATGTGGGTTTTGAGTGTGTGTGTTGTGGGTTCTAAAGTTCTGCCTCTTACAGAACATTAAGAATGAGCATCAGTGTTCCTAATGGAGTTTGTCCTGCAGTGAAAACTAATTCAGGCATTAACTTGACGTATCATGAGCATAAGGTAATTAAGTTTATTAAATCAGTGTCTCTGAAAGCATCCTGCCTCTGGCACCAGAGATACTGTCTAAAACAAGTAGAGTCAAATGTTTATTTTACTACCCTATCCTATTTCTTAAGATATTAAGTTGATCATATAATGTGATCAGTTAAACAGTTGTTTCAGTGATCTAGTTCTCAAGGGTTTGTTAAGGAATCTGAACACTTTAGTTCACTGGTCATTCCAAATATATTCACACTGAATAATTACATCTGTTCTGTCGATGCAACTTGAGCAGGATCTTGCATAGCAAAGAAAATGCTGTCATGGTCTCAATTTGAAGGATATATTAAGCTAAATTTTCACAACAATAAAACATCAAATTGATGTTAAACACTGAAACCGATAAGTGAGAAAACTCAGTATTTTGAGCTGTCAATGTTTGAAATACTTTGGTTTATTGTGCTTTTAAAAAAATTGCAAAAATACAAATGCAAAACTATCCATAAAATGCACAAGATACTGGATTATAATTTAATTTGGCAGATTTGTAAGGGTTTTTTTATAAATTTTTTTTACTACTAATCTTGAGAGCGTATGTCTAAAACACAGATCAAACGGAGATTAAGAGTATTTTGACTGCTAATCTATGGGTGTTTATCATAGTACTGTAAAACGTGTTAGCAGATTCAGAATTATTTTCACTTTTTTCCTTGGTGACTCCAATGAGGAATGGATGCATCTTAATTGCCTTTTTAACAAATAAACTAGGAAATAGTGCAGCACTTCTAATAGCTGAGTTTTATGAAAAGTCTAGGTATGAATGCGATTTTAATTCAAATGTGAATATCTCCTGTGCTTGTCTCTAAAACAATCTATTACAAGAAACATTTTAAAACAATACTCAGTCTGATCTGCTGTAATACAGTTTACAGAAAGTAGAAGTAAGTACCTTGGTAGTGATTATTACTGCTTACATATAGAAATATTTTTAAGGTAGTAGTTAGAATATCTAGAGCTCTAAAAATTTCCATTTCTATGGAATATTTAGACCACTTTATTTAGAAAGAAAGTAGTCTGGTGTATGTTAAGTTTGGTGAATTAGAGGCATTAAGAGATGTATTTAAAAATGTCTTGCAGCATTTCTTGCTCTACAGAGCAATTACAAAATTTGTTTAATTTCATAAGCACTTGCTTGTGTCTGGAAGTGGTTGTGTATTCCTTTCACAGTGCTGTTCTAGGAATAACAGTTAATTGTTGGATAAGGTAGGATCTTCTGTATGGTAAGCATTTCTGCCATTTTATTGAAGAGGATCTTACCTGAGAAAGGGACCCTAGACTCTTCCCTGAGAAACATGGTGTATAAATTGATCAGATATTAGGAAGAAATTCTTTCCTGTGAGGGTGGTGAGGCACTGGTACAGTTTCTCAGAGGAGCTGTGGATGCCCTGTTCCTGGAAGTGTTCAAGGCCAGGTTGCATGGGGCTCTGAACAACCTGGTCTAGTGGAAAGTGTCCCTGCCCATGGCAGAGTGTTGGAACAAGATGGTCTTAAAGGTCCCGTCCAACCCAAATCATTCTATGATGATTGTGTGATTAAGTCTGAGGATCTCATTCTGGACATGTTGACATCATGTACTTAGCGACCACTATTTAATAAGAAGAAAAATGGCTTGTAACTGTTACTTTCTCCTGGTGTTATCTAGAAGGGGAGGAGCTATTTAAAAATTACTGATTTTGAAGAGATTTCTAAGATCTATTATCTCTGGCAACATACTGAGGAAAACAGCACTAAAACAAGTCTTCTGTTATGCTGAAAGTTTTAAGGGAGTCTGAGGGTCATCCCAGGTGCCCTCCACCAAACCTTGCTGCAGTGGTTATTCTTGGCTGGGTGGTAAAGCTAGCAGAAACAAAACTCTGGGATGTAAAGTTGTCAAGAAACTGAAGCAAGGGAGTGTTCTCCTTGCCTGATATCTTGGGTGTTCCTGGGGTGTTATATCTTACTCCTGAGCATAGCTGTCCCATGCCACTAGTCGCCAGTGCAGATTGCTGTGAATAACTGCTGGTGACAGGTGTGCACAGGGCGGTGACCCCTGGGGACCTTGCCGTGGTTCACATGAGGTTACACTCAGTGTAACCCGAGTCCTGGCCTGGGAGGCTGGACAGGCTCCTGCTCAAGGTCAGTTTAGGACTCCCTGTTCCCTCATCCAGCTGTCCTCATCCTGATCCTGCCTGCAGAAGGACAGCATGGCCCCCAGAGCAGTTCTTCCCGGGAGTTCCTGGCAACGGGAAGGAAGGCCACCAGCAGCACATGGTCTGACACACAGGCCTAAACCAGCATCCCTTTCCTCTAAGCTATGTAAAAACTAGCTTCCATTGGCATCATGCTCACAAGAAGATGGGGGTTTGTTTCAAAAGTACTCTGCTCTCTCTGTACCACTTTGTTCAGTGTCTACTTGCAGCCAACAGTTATTGTATTAAAAAAATTTCTAATTAAAAAAAATTTCTAATTAAAATCCTTCTGGATATAGCTTTCAGTTTTGGATTTAACTATCTTTATTATTTGTGTTATCTCCATTTAGAAGAAAAAAATAGTGTAGCTCCACTTTTACTGAGGTAGAGAAGGATTTTTCTTTCAGAACACTGGAAAAAAGTGTGTATTTAAGTAGCTTTTACTAGTTTTCTTGGCAACTTGGTGGTACTTCTGCAGATGAAGGTGCAAGTATTTTTATTGTTATCAGTGAACCTCTGCTTTTTCAAATACCATTGTTTCTTTTAATCTGTAAGGCTTTCTCTAATGTTTGGAAGTCAAACTGTGAAGGGATGCTTGTCCCCAGCTCCTGTGTACAGATAATATAAATGTGTGATTACACATGGGTGTGCAAAAAACCCCCCACCCAAACCAAAACAGATACCAAACAAACAAACAAACAAAAAAACAACACAGCCTTGGAGGTGGATGCTTAATACTTAATCTGGGTAATTTCCATGTCAGACAGCTAAGAATTGTACCTGCCTGGAATGTTCTCCTTGCCTCAATTTGAGCAATTTACAATCCACTGCCGGTATCTGAAATTCTGTGAAATACTATTACCAAATTAAGAACTGAACTTTGTTACTCTGTTCCCAAGGTTTTAGCTTCCTCTAAATTCTAATGTTCTCTACCTTTTTATTGCTTGAGCTATCACTCTTGGTTACTGCCCGAGTGCTGGTTAAATTCTTGTTCTTCTAAGTGTCCTCTGTGTCTCAGACCATAAATTAAGTTTTTCTTGAGACAAACCAAACACTGTAAAAGTCATAGATTGGCTATTTGGATTAGGCAAGGTTGTTGCATCTGTGACTTCTAGGGTTTGGGTTGCCACTATAAACTCTTTTCCAACTCTGGTATTAAGGCTTGAGGTTTTGGCATTATCAACTCAAATAACAGAAGCAATTAGCCCCAAACTGAGCTTTTCTAGACTTCTTCCTGCCTTCTCTAGCATAGGTTATTTTCTAATCTTGAAAGTATTGAAGGGCATGGTCTCTTCTCTGTTTATTTCCAAGGCCGTTTGAGTGAGTGACTGGGTTTGGGGAGGATTAGTGTGTGAATGTGCCAGTGTTTTCCATGCTGAGCTTCAAACGCACTACAATGCCAGTTGTCTGCAGCCTAGAGAAACAAATGGAGACTGCTCTGGACAGGAGCTGCTGCTTTCGGAATAGGACTTTTGCTGACCCCATCATACAGTGATGCCAAGCAGACAAAAGCACCCGATATAATCAGTGCACATTGGCTTGGCTTGGTAAGTTATCAAATTCTGGGTGTGCTGACACTGTGAGTACTTTGAAAATTACTGAAGAGTCCTCAAAGTGATTTGAAATTGCTCATACTTATTCAGAGGCTTTCAGAATGATGTTGCTCAGTAGAACAGACACATCCTTCTAGGCATCTGTTTGTGTGAGATGGAGGAATGAGGGTTTTTTTCTCTTTATTGATTATGATGGACTGATCTAGTTAAATTAGGCCCTAAGAAGTTGAATTATGTAAATATTATCCTACAGGGGAAGTATCTGTATCTGGAACTTCTGTTGGGTATTTCTCTTTCACATTTATCACTTTCTTTTATCTGTCTCTTGGACTGCTGCACTTACATCTCTCTGACTGCCATACACAGGCTACTAGTCTCTTCTTCTTCCTCCTGTTTTTCCTTCATAAGACAGAGTTTTAGATGAGTTATCATAGCATAACGGGAAAATTTGTGTTGGAACAAAGTGAACAATATTTAGAAAAACAATTCTGTAAAAGTTGTGAGCATCTGAAGACCCCAGTTGGTACATGGAGAGATTGTTCAGTTTTGATCAGCTTAGCCAAAAAGAGAATTTTACAGCATGCACTGGGCTGGGGAGGAAGATTTTGGTAGAATGGAAAAATCCCTAGAAGTTCCCAGGTAAGAGTGCAAACAAATAAGTGGGAGAGAACTGCCTAAAAGAACTGTCTTCCTATTTGTCTATTCTAGAACAAGGGGGCAAGTAGCTTCTGAAAAAAAATTCTAAAGCTGGTAGAAGGACATACAATGAATAATAATTGCCTAAATGAATGTCAATGTCTCCTATGAAGGAGAAAGTAGACCTACTGGTCTTACTAGTATTAATAGCTCATTGTCAAGACTTAAAAACAACCCTAAAGGCTCTATGTTTGAAAATTTCTAAAATACTGTTAGTCTCCTACTTTAGAGAAAAGATGGCAACAGGCACCTCTTGCTGTTTTCCTGTGGTGGCAGTTCAAACCAGAGTAGGAATGATGGAGATTTTGATGTTAATTTTTGAGCAATGTTCCTTATAGCAGAGAAAAACATCCTTTTCAAACAACAACTTTGCTCCTTTAAAAACTGTGTAAGTGGATAAAACTTGGTGCACACTTTGTATGAGGAATGTTAAAGAAAATGCCTTAATTAGAAGTTTTTTTAGAACTCCTGAAGGACTTAATACATCAAATTATTAGGGTGTTTTCATACACACCGTTTATATTAACTTGTGCTAGTTTTCCTTGTGATCCATTCCAGTCAGTAACTAAAAATTGTTCTATGTTTAAAACAAACAATGTGAGTTGTTTCTCATTGCTACAATTACATGCTACAGAACACAAAACAATATTCTTGAAATTTTATGAGATGTTATAAACTATTCTGGATTTACGTGACATGCACTGTTATGCTTTTATTTTTTATTACAAGCATCTCTGAATCTTTTTTAAATCATTGATTGTAGAATAAACTCCCTTCAAGGGAGGCTTCTGGTCATTAGTATGACCTAATGAGGCTTTTCTTGGGAACTAGTGACCTACATCAGGCACAAACAACCTGTGATGTGCTCGGCTGATTGAACATGTTTTTCTTTATGGAGTGATGAAAATTTTTATTCTTAATAATGTGCTTCATAATGCCATGGTTTAGGCTCTCAGCTGGACCTCATGGATTTTTATCTGGATTGCTTGTGGATGGCTTGCAAAAAGGAAAAGTTGTCATATTTGTCTAGTGGCAGGTTTATTAGAAATCCCAGCTTTCCTTTGTTCATCAGTTTCCCAAGGACCTTGGGCTCCGAGCCTTTGGATTGTGTTCATCCTTTGAAATAGCTGGAATGCCAGAGGGACTAAACTCCTGATGCTCATGGGCTCTAGTGAGGGAGGGCTGAGGCTGAGGCTGCCTTCATGTTGTGTCCGAGCAATAGCATCATCAGGCCAGGGCAGTTCCACAAACAATTCATCAGTTGCCAGCCACTAGTTCCTATCCTGTGCATTCAAGGGAATGGAAAGTAATCAGTGCTTTCCCAAGTAATTGTTATTTCCTTGACTCTGTTTAGAACTAAGAGGTTTATTTTTTCCTGTGTGGAGCTCAAGTGCTGATTTCACAGTGTTGTAGGGAGGCATTAATCTGTGGCCAACCACCCAGTATTTTTTTTTCTTTAGGTTAGGTGTTTTTCTTTTCCAAGCAGTAAGTAGGGTAACTTGCTCTAGCTGACTGGAATCCTAAATGTTCACTGAATAAAATGCCAGAGAGGAGAGAGCAAGCATTTCAAGTGGTCCTGAGTGACATTCCTGGTGATGGGATGTTCCTGGTGGGTGTCTGCAAGCCCTGCATGCTGAGCTCCCTGGATCCTCCTGGCCAATGGCACCTGAAGCACTTGGTCATGTTACAGGGACAGCTGCACAGCTTTGCCTGCTTTGTCCCAAACTACCTCAGTGATTATTATTTCCCCCATTCCTATTGATGTGGTTTGAGCCCCCATGAACAGAGGGAGGAGGTGTGGAACCCAAGCCAGCCATGCCTGGGGTGACATGCAGCTTCTGGTGAAAGCACAGAAGGGGATCTTAGTTGTCATCACCACCTCAAGATTTGGAACAATTTCCCTTTCTATTTTCCCTAAGGCTGATGGAACCAAAATATGTGAAGTTGCTCTTAAAGGGAATCATGGTTTTGTGCTGCTACTGCTGTCTTCTCCCATAGATTAGATCTGAGTGAGGCAAGTACCCCTTCTTGTGCTCTATTTAGCAGGTTTTCTCAAATGCATTTTTGAATTACTTTTAAAACGTGACAGAATTTGACTTTTAAAAAGTAAATTCTACTCCACTGCCAGTTTGCTATTAGCAGGTCTTTAAACTAGGAAAAGGAACTGGCAATATTTCACTCTGCTTATCTTAACATTTTGGGAGACATCCTGAGACCCTCAATGGACCTGACTAAGGAAGGTTTCTGTAAACAAAAGCACCACATTCTAATGTAAGATGGTCCCTAAAAGACTGTTTCTAATTTTACAATTAAATTTTAGTTCCCCCCTGCTCCCCTCTATGGAATTAGTATGTGACATTGGTTATGTTATAGGCAACTTGAAATATCAAAGCCTTGTTTTGTCCTCCAGCTTTTGTTCGCGTGCTCCAGCTGGATTCCATTTGTATGTGTTGGCTAACTTGTATTATTTTAGCTTTATAAAACCAAATTCTTCTGCAAAGAATTTTTAAAGTAATTGAACCTGGTGTTTGGCATTACAGATACCAGTCTCATCTTGAATGCCTAGGAAAAAAAAATCATCATATGAAGGATACCGCTTTAAGTGAAGTGCTTCACTCAGAAAAGTGTATTTTAAAATATCTTTAAGAACTGCAGGATACCAGTGCCTGTTTAAATTTTTTTTGTTGTTGTTTCTAACTGGAATGATCACTTTTTAAAGAATCAAAGAATTAGGATTAGAATCAAAATATGTTAGTTTTAAATGTATTGGTAAGGAAATGCAAAACTGAGGGAAGAAATGCTCAGGCTGTACTCCTGAGAAGGCTGGGGTTATCTTGTATGGTCTTGTTATAAAACTTCTGTCCTGTGGTAAGGAATCCCCACGTCTACCCAAGCAAGGAAAAGACTGAATACAGCTTTCATTTTAAAATGTGGAACAGTTGTCTTCTTCATCTCTATTGTAAGTAAGGAAAACATGCTTATAAAACCACTTCAAAACACAAGGTAGAAGTTTAAAATCCAAGTTTAAAAAATTATTAGGTTAAAAAATATAACGTACAAATTAGTTTATATCTCTTCCACCTCCTTGCTTCAAAGTCATCCTATAGCATGTTTTCTACCACATGGTAGGACATGACTGCCAGTGTGAGCTGGCCAGATTTTGCACTAGAGCTTTACATCCCAGACAAAAATCCAGGCTGATTCTGCATAAAAAGTACCCCAGGAAAGTTGGAAAACTTGTTTTAAAAGCTTAAAGGCTTTAGGGGAAGAGGCTATGCAAGCAGGAGGATCTGGGTTCTGGAAGTCACTGCACTTGCATGGGGTTTCCTTTATTATTAGCAGGAGAAAGTCAGTCGGGGCATGTTATTTTTTATCAGCTGCAGCAAAGATGAGTCAGTCACAAAGGGCACACAAGTCCCTGCTTATCATGCCTCCCTTGTTCTGCTGAGGGAATGCTGAGCTCATGCATATTCACACAATTCAAACTGACCATCATGCACATGCAGAATCACCCTGAATCACCACTCTCTTCTCTTCTACTGTAAGTGCACAGAAGTGTATACTTCTGCACTCACTCTCAGAGCTGCAACTTCAGCACTTGTAAAAATTGTCTTCAAAGACTGCAGGAATTACTACTTTACACAGGAAGCAGTTTTTGGTGGTTTTTTTTCACTGAAATGATAGGGATAGTTTCCTAAAAAGTATATTTCTAGGTGAAATGTTGGATATTGTGCTAATAAGGTACTGGAGCTTCCTAAATCTGTGGCTTTATTAAAAAAAAAAAAAAAAAAAAAAAGCAAATAACTAAAGACAAGCTTTCAAAACAAAACAACAATTTTCTTTTGTCTGTAAAATCAATTTCCTTTTCTGTATTTATTCTACTCAAGCCAGATGTATTTCCACAACAGAAATGGTTTGGTATTGCATTGGGTGCATGTGTAATGTGGCCCAGTCATGTTCTGCTCCTGCAAGTGCAATTTGGGAGGATACATTTCTTCTCCAGATGGTTATCTCCTAAAGCAGAGGAGCTAAGGACTGCCTGGGAGTGCCTGTAGCTATCCTGGGCAGGAGCAGGAGGTATTTTGGTTTGGATTCCCTGTTACACATCAGCAATGGATATTGCACAGATTTTATACACTGATAGTTGTGTAGTGGATGTATGTTGGGGCTCTACCTAACCTCGAGGATGTTTGGCCTCAAACTCCCTGGTATGTCCAAATCATTCTGAGTGCTTTGGCAACAGCTGTTGATGCAATATGCCAAGGCCCTTGACTACAGTTAGTAAATGTGATTAGTTTGATTCCTCTGAGTTCTTTTATATTGTCTTTTGTTAAAATCACAGGAAAGTTAAGCTCCTAATTCTGAACTATGAGTGCTATGGTATATATAAATGTCTGGTGAAATTGAAGAAAGCTGTAGCCAGAGATACTGGGATGCAGCTACTTATCCCAGGAGAAAAATGAAGTTGAGAAATAACCAGTGAAAAAGCTTAAGAAAAAAAAATCAGATTTTCAGGGGAAAAAAAGGTAATAATATACACAGAGGTTGAGATTTTTGCTGCCAATATAATACCTTGTATGAAACTGTGAAGAATAACTTCTGTATACTGTAGAGTAATATTCTGTATATTCTGTATATTCTGTAGAGTAATATATCCAGCTAGGATAGGGGGGAGCACGACACACCAAATGAAGCAGGAAATTATGAAGCCATTTAACTCCAGTGCTTTTGATGAAGGATACGTGTGTGCAGGGGGAAGTTTCTCCCAGAGAATTAAGAAAGAGCCCAATGAACCCCACTTCTGTGGATATGGAAGGAAACTAAACAATTTTTGGCAGGCTTTGAATTGTATGGGTCAGGATGGAATTATCACTTGTCTGAGATCCATTTGGCAGGAATGCTGCAAGTGGTAAAGATGTTAAGGAGCTGGAGAGGTATTGTTCTATAAGGATAATAAAGCAGCTGGGCAGTCAGTGGAAAGCATAATATTAAATACCATGTGTCCTAATTGCAGAGAAGCAATTGCACAATTCAGATTATTTTATTCAGTTACAGCCTGTAGAAATTGTAAGAAATCTGGCATAAATAGACAAAATGGGTCATAATCACCACTGCATGAAGAAATGCAGGTACTTCAGGTTTTCAAACTGATCATCATTCAGGGAACAACACAGAACCAGTGAAGATTCTGTAACTCCTCTAAAACTATTTTGAAAAAATAAAGAAGCCTAATATTTTAGTATTTGAACTAATAAAAGTTAGGAGAGATTTCAGATACTTCCATGAATTGCTGCAGAATTCATGACAGGCTTATTAACAACTTTGCAATAATTGAACAGACAGAAAATCCTTCATCCAAGGATTATGGAAAATGAGTCACCATTGCACCAGGCAGAGATTAAAATATCTTGCATGAAACAGGGTGTTACTGCAGGATTTTACACAGAACAACTGCAAGAGATTAAACTGGACTGAAAAAAAAATGAAATGCATGCAGATTAAAAAAAAAAAAAAAAGAAAAAAGTGAGGGTATGAATAGTACTGGGGTTAAATTTAACATCCAGGGAAACATAAAGGAGAAATGCCTAAACTTTGTAACACTTTGTGCTACCAGCTGATTGGTAGGGGAGGATGTGAGGAATTCCGGGCAGTATGTCTGATGTTCCTCATGCAGAAGGACCCACATGACGGTCCCACATCTGACGTAGGTAGGAGGTCCATTCTCAACTTGCCAGGGCATCATTCATCTGGCTTTCCCCTGGGATCACAGCAATTCCCTTGGACAGAGAAATATGTGTAGGCCTTGTGAATGTAATACAGAGTGTTTGTTCCAAGATGTGTCCAAACCACCAAAAACTAAGCCAAGATTTGTTCTAGAGTCAAATGAATGCTCATGGTAGCCACCAGGAAGTTGTAGACTGTTTCCTAATTCCATGGTGCCCAAAGCACCAGAAGACAACTTGCAATATGACAAAGAACCAATGCCAAGATGATCTTCCTTGGCCAGTCTGAGACTTTGCTGGATCTAAGGCCTGAAGGATAACAACCCAGTGCAAGGTGCCATTGCTGTGCTGCCATGAGCATGTGCTCTGGGACCAAGAGCTACTGCCACGTGTCATCTCTCCAGAGGAGCTGTGACATCAGGAAAGGGGCTCCTACGGAACGCCAGCCACACGTGCTCAAAGAAGGGATGGGAAAGCCACTTGAATACAAGTACCAGCTGGAAATTTGTGCCCTAAACAAGGGCAATTTCATATATAAACACCCATTCTACAGACACAGGTTTTCAAAATGCTATGCCTGCCACAAGACCTTTTGCATTTTAGGGAGTGACAGCTACTCCACAGAGACATGGATGAACACCTTGGGAGGAATTCATATTTTTTTGCATTAGATTGCTTTTCTGATAGCCATAAAGAATAACTCAGACCAGAGACAATTTTTTCAGTACAAGTGATTAATATTTGGTTTTAAGGCAGGTATTAATGTAGATGACAAATAAACACAATCCCCATCCAAAGGAAACAAAGTTTTGTTAAAAAGAAGAAAAGACCATGTTGCTCCCTCCAGTTGCCTACTGATCTACTCTTCTTAGTGCAAAAGAAATTAAAACACTCACAAGGAAAAAAAAAAGATTAAGTACTATCAGCCATAGAAAGAATTTTTGGTAATATAAGCTGAATGTTACAAACTGAAACCCAGTAGCTTGTTACCATAGTGAATAAATGGCATTACATCAAGTATTGCTTGCTATGAAATATCTAAAGTTCCACATTTCAAATGTACTATTTCTATTGCATAGGTCTTCCCTATAAAGGCAAAGGTGCCAATTCCTGGGCATTTCTTTTTCTGTTGCTTCTTCAAAATACAGAAAGCATTCTAAAAAGTAAAGTGAAATAATTGATGTTCAGAACATGCTGTATTTAACTAGCTGCAAGGTGATATTTGGGGAAAGGTATGGGATGCTAGCTCTATGAAACTCCTGTTTGTTGCATTTATTGAACTCCTAAAGAAGCTGTTTACTTAGCTGTGTTTAAGAGAATGTAGCTTAGTATAGGATGAAACAAGAAAGAGACAAACCTCCTGCTGAGCAGTTAAAGAGTGTGATGATGGAGACCTCTGACAGGAAGGTTAGAAGAACAGGGTAGAAGAGAATTCACTCAAGTAAAATTTAACATGCAACTGCGGGGTGATGTGTTCAATCTTCCTGCAGAATGCATCTGTATAAAGACTGCCTATTACTAAATATTACCTATTACAGGCTTTTTATAGAGACAGATTGCCTTATGCTTAAAGGAGTATTGAAAAAGGGCTAGTTGGCAATCATGGAATTGCAGCCTGAATCTTCAGCCTGATGCTAGAATATTTTTACATTAAAACTACCCATGTCTTTTCAAGGTTATGTGGACTGTAGATGTAATGTCCTATGAATTTGACAGAAATCAGAAAACAAAGCAACAGTATATGCAAGAGATAATATACACATTAGAGAGTATTTGCCTATGTCTAAATACATAAAAATAGCTCTATTGTGTAAGTTTCTGGCCCAGGGTTGGAAAGAGGCAGACTTTCCCTGGAATTACATTTGCTAAGTTTTATTTGCATGATAAAATTTAGTCATCTGATAGATTCTGTTGTCTTCAGCTACTTCAAGCATATATGTTGGGCAGGGGCTTCATGCTTTGTGAGCCTTTATTGCTCACCCTCATTTATGAAGGTGAATGGAAAGACTAAACAGTTATCTTTCTAATTTGATCCACAGAAACTGTAAGTGAAGTCTTGGATGTTGCAGCTTCTTCTGCCCACGAGGAAAAGTTAGACAGTGATAAGGAAGGGGTAACCTCAGCAGCTCAAGAGATTTCTGACACAGACTCAAAGAGCCAGGATGCTGATGCAGAAGGTACAAGAGTCCAGCTGGGTCTGAAATATTTGTGTCTGTAAAGTGCTGGTGGTTGTGTGCACTGAACCAGCTGCAAGAGCATGCAAAACTCAAGTGATGCAGTGTGGCTGCCCACAATTGATGGCTGTGTTTGGCATCACAGTGTTAGCAGAAGATTTTATTTTGAGATTATGTGGTGTAGTAGAAGTAGGTTGCTAAATTCAACCACAGCAATGTGGTGAGCTCAGTGCCCTGCTCTGTAAGTGGCTGGATGTGAACTTCATTAAGAACAAGAAATTCTCCTTGAGCTGCATATAACATATTTTTTCAACATCTGACTTAATTTGAAAGACAGAATTGTCTTAAATTGCATTGGTGTAAAGAAAAATATAGAGCATATGGTATGAATAAAGCTTGCAGTGCTTTGATGGAACTATAAACAATCTCGTAGTGCTATTGAAGTTAAATTATGTAATTGAATGCAAAGAAAAATGTGTGTTATAATCATCACTGTGGAGATTTTAAGCAGGCGTTTAGAAGTTTGTCCTCTAAACTCTTTTAAAATTAGAATTAAAAAGCTAAAAGGAAAAATGTCTGCATACCTAATACAGCTTTGTAAATTCTATACCTTTAGTCCAAGGATCCTTTGGACCAGGGGAAGCAACTTATTTGACTATTTGTCATTGAATAAGTAATTACCAGTGTTTCTGATTGGTGTTTTGTCTCCATTTTCAGTTTCTGAGGAGGAGAAGACAACTGAAGAAGTTGCTAAAGAGCCCTAAAGGTACACAGTAAAGTTGCAGCATGTGGTTTTCTGCTCTTCACCTATCTTTTTTCTCCGTTAGTGGCAATTGTAGCATGTAAGTGCACATGCATTGGTATGGTGAATTTGTATTTCTGCTCTCAAAAAAAACCAACTTTATTGAAGTATTTCTTATTTTTTGAGAACCACTGCTGGCATCTCTTAGAGGCTAGGGAGCAAATGCTATATCAACTGTCATGCTGTGTATTTATTTATAGCTTTATCTTAGTCCCATGCAAACAGGATAAAGACCTCAGAGCTGTAGCTTTCTCCCAGGCAAAAAATGTTCTTTGGATATTTGATTTAAATTATATATGGCGACTGGACTTCTGTACTATTGTTCTATACAACAAAGCAATAGTCCTCTGGACTGCTTTATTTTAAATACTTTTTTTCATTATTAGTCTCTCTGCACTTTCAATTTGTGCTAATGAAAAATACTGAATATAATATTCTTTTTATTTTGTTAGTGTCTTTCTCAGTTGGCATTATTTTTTTGTTGTCAGAGAAGTTGCAAGCATGTGTCTCTCAAGGTTTTTATTTTTGCTCAAATTGAAAGCTAAGGGTACCTGAGGGTACCACATTAGAAAACCAAGTAACCAAGAAATTCTCTCTGCTCTGGAACACATAAATGCTGTGGTATAGAGAAGGCAATTGAGTTAGGAATCTTTTTTTTTCCCTTGCAAACATCTGACAACCCTACAAATTGTTGCATTGCTATTCCAGATGTTGATTTATACAACAAATACCCTCTACAGCCAACTTCATTAATGAAGGCAGAGACTGTAAGTGAAAAGGGTAGGGGTGGCAGGGAAGGCAAGCTGCAGAAAACATCTTTGATGGAACAAATTGAAAATAGATGAAAAAACGGATTAATCTCCTACCAGTGTACAGGTCCATTCAATTCTGCCTAAACTGCTTGGAATCTTTCTGACAAAAAAATTACTTTTTATGAGTATAGCAGCACAAGTTTACAAAAGGGTCTCTTATTGAGTTTCAATTTGATCTTGTTGGCAGGGGGGAAAAGATTTATGAAATATTTTACTACTTGATGCTGGAAGATTACTGGCTGTCATTTGACCAATTTACAAGTCTAGAACCACATTGCATTCCCAGCCAGGAAAGAATTCTTTCTTCCTTTTTTTTTTTTTTTTGTGTTTTGATTGCAAACACTTTGGAGTATGAAGCTTAACTCTGACTTTGCATTTAAACACATACTTTTTAAGGAATTCAAGGCAAAGAAAATGAAATTAAAAGAACATTGATGTGAGAATCAAATCAATATCTAGGTAACTTTTTAAAAAAAATACTGATTATTTGGTGAAGGGATAGAGGAAGCAGTAATGGATTAAATCCTCAGATAAAGCCCTAAGTTGATGCTCAGAGCATGCCTGAGTAAAGATGTTCAGCCATTCTACTGAGTGTGGCTATTGGGCCCAAACTGATGCTGCTATGGAACTACTTGCATCAGTAATCTCAGCAAAAACAATTGGTTTACCTTGTGCTTAAGGTTAAGCAAGTAACTATCTGTAGAAGTAAATCCAGCATGCAGGGGAATTAACTTATGCCTGAGCAGAGTGGATGAAGATGAAGGATTCCTTGAAACTGGGCTTTAGTGATGGCAACAGAGCAAGTTTCCACAGCACGTTTCCATGAGATAAGCATGATTTACACATCAGTGCTGTGTATACTCTGTAATTCGCTTAACTGGTAACCTGCAGTCAAATTTACAGTGTGCTTTGAATGTTTGCAAAGAAAAAGACCCTGAACTGTGTCTGTAGCTAAACACCATTTATTGTTGCTTCCTCTAAATCAGATTGTTTTTTTCTTTTTCCCAGTAAGCAGTGCGGAAGCCTTTGGGAAGTTTAATGCAAATATTTGTGGCAATCAACCAGCTGATTCCTGTGTGAAACCTCATACTCTTCCTTGGAGACATAAAAGAAACTGCAGTTTGTCCTACCACATACTGGTCATTAGGGCCAGTATTCAGTGCTGCAGGAGATGATTGACATTGCCTAGAGAGACACTTCTGTGACTAACATCTGCTCTAGAAAGTAGCATCCAGTCAAGCCACTCACTGTGTCCTAAATATATGTGCTAAGAGAAGCAGTAGACTTCACTAAACCATTCCAGATGAACTCCTTCTATGTCTTTGTTGTCTTGATATGTACATTGATTTCTTACTTTTGGTCCAAACTGTTGTGCATAGTTATACCTTTGTAACATTCCATGCTAAAATGTAAGCAAAAGGTTTTAAAATCAAGTCAAAATATTATAAAAACACCTGTTAGCATTTTTAAATTGGATCACAGGGAAAATAACAACCTGCTTGCTCTGAGTTTGGATTTGTGATTGTAAGCACAGGACGTCTGGCTGTACACCATCTAATTTTCCCCCTGCATAAACATTTCAGATGCTACCATTCCTTGCACAATAACATCCAGGAGTAAACATTTTAAGGCTCCTACTTGGGGAAGAAAACCTGTTTGCAAGTAGTAGCAACAGGTACTTTATAGCATGACAATCAAAATAGCACTGCTTGGTGTTGTCATCATGAATCAAAGTGGTGGCTCCTGCCTTGGGTCTGCTGGGCTCTGCTCCTCCCAAATCTTATTCAGCTTGCTGTGAACTTTCTGTGTTGCTCTGTCTTGGCAGTGGCATGCAGTGGTAGTGTAACAACACTAGGTATAAACCTTCAAACTAGTACAAATCATAAGCCTTTCAGCCATGGCAAAACCTGTCTCCAAGCAGACAGAGAGTAAAATCCCTGTGAAGGGCTATGCAACAGGTGTTCAAATGCACAAGTATTCTTAGGGACTAAGAAAGAACTGAATAGCTAAATAACCTTGTTTACTCAGTATTAGCTTCATAAAAAATACATTTATTATGAATAACAGGTTTGTATGGCACTGTGCTCCCAACCCTGCATTGTGCTACGTGCATGAGCGTGCATCTAAGACCAAATACTCAGACCCCATTGCAGCCATCACAGAATGGCCATGATTCTAAACCAGAACCAAATAAGGTATGTTATGTACTATTTATACAGAAGTTGTGTTTCATAAGGTGTGTCTGACTCTTTTCTCTTCCAGCAGAAGTTTAGAAAATGTTGAAAGGGAAACAACAGCATTATGACATTCCTGCCCATGGCACATGCTCCTTCCCCCATCATAAAGCAAATTATAATAGTGTTCCAACAAAAGTATAGCCTGTTGTTCCTGGACCTGCTTAGGAATAACTGGAATAATGCAGAGGCAAAAGCAGGCTCCTGGGCTTCAAGAAGACAAACCACAGCCTTCTGCTTAAAGGATAAAGCCTCTGTGTTTAAAAGCTATTTTTGTAGATGAAGCTACTAGAATAAAAATCTTAGACTGATATTTTGTTGGATAAGAGTCTATCTTTATTTATCGGGTGAATTAAACATGCTGTGATGGATGTATGCACTTAAATGTTCTATTTCTTCACTTTCACTAATTTCTAAGTAAATGAAGTTATTTTAACTGCATCTAACAGGGTTGCTGAAATTGTAGGCTTTTCTGAATGTCTGTCTCTGGAACTGTCCTGGTACATGGCAAAATATGTTAGCCCTCTGGAACAGCTGCCTGAATGATTGAATCACCAACTATGGTGAGCTTTCCAAAGCTTTTCATCTTTCCTATTTCAAAGAAATGTGAGAGTCCCAAATTAGCCTGTACATGTGCTCTGTGTCAGAGTTGCTCTTTTTTTGCTTTTGTTTTGTTTAGTTTTTTTTAATTAAAAAAAAGAAACTACTCTTGAAAGTCAGACAAATTAGGAATATATTATGAACTCTAGCTGTGATGATGTAGCACAGCATGGTCTGCTTCAGCACTTGATTCTCTCTTTAGAGTAACAACAGCAATATTTTGCAATTTGCAGAGGTCTGGCCATTGTTGATTCAGTCTTGCTAGTATGGGGTCTGAATATTACATCAATTAATATTTTTCTGTCCTTCACTTTCGAAAAAGCGAATTTTTGACTTGCTACACAAAGGCTGAGATGAACCATGGAAAGTGCTGAAAGATTGTTGAAATTGATTGTTAAGGAGAACAAGGCCACAGCAGAGAACAGACATAATGCAAGACTAAAGGAGATGGGAGGAAAGGTTTGGTCTTGAGAATATACTTCACAGGCCAGAACAAAGCTTGAGACTGCAGAATTTGTCCAAACTGTACATTGCTACTTTGCTGTCAACAACTGTCTATGAAAATAGCTGCAAGGATTTTCACCTCCCTCTAGTGCTGATTAGTCTCTCTAGTTCACCTCTCTGAAGGGTGACAACCTGTTGCTGCTGGCTGAAACAGGTTCAGCTGAAAATTCTGGAGACAATGAAGTCCATCTAACAACTTCAGGTTTACTCTTTGCCTGTGTTGGTGTAGATACAGAATTTCAATTTTATTGTAATTTGCTTCCTCGAAACATAAGACAATTACTAAAAATCATAATTCAAACTGCAAGCTAGTACTCAGCACTTGGAAAATCTGAGAATGAAATACTTTAATCAAGATTTCTTATGTCCGTGCAACAACCTTTGATGAAGTGATACTACCTTTTTTATCTGTTTTTCTGGAAAAGAAAAAAAAAACCACAAAAAACCCAAAACAAAGACAAAACCCCAATGAATTACAACCCAGTCAAGAATGTGCTGTGATTTTTTTTCTCACCTGTTGGCCTCTTTCCCTCCCTCGGCTATCCACCCCAACTTCTGCTTTACCAGGCAGGGGGAAGGAACACAAAGTTCCTACTAGCTGAGTGATGAATGAAGAGATCAGTAGCTAAAATAAGTTTTTTGTACTGTTTGGCAGCAGATAAGCAAATATATGATGCCACTCTGTGGCAACTTTTGTGGCCGCAATCAGCTACTGTAGGTGCCGTTTCCTCCCTGTGGGTGGTTAGGAAAGACTGAGAGGAGAGCTGAAAGGACAGAGGCACATAGAGGGTGAGGGAAGACAAAGAGGGACAGAAAGAATTTTATGTAAAAGGACACAGGAGCTCACTTTGTGTGCTGCCCATAGGTTGGCACATTTCCATGGAGTGCCATCCCTGTTGTAACACAGACAATTCTGTGCTTAGGAAAGGTCTTCCTTGGTTGTGTGCTTTTCTTTCTCGCCCTGCTCACCTGCTGCAGAAGATGGCAGCTGTGCAGGATGATGGAAGTTAATTCCATTTACAAGCAACAGGAATCAAGCATCATCACGGGTAACTGGATTCTCCTACATTCTTGGCATTACTCCTTTATTTGGGATGCTGCAGGAGATTTTTGCCTCGTCCAACTTTACTGGAGGGGGAAAAGGGCTAAAACTGTAGGTTTCTATGCTGGAATTATTCCTGCTACTTGCTTGAACTACAGGTAATTAAACAGTGTGTTGGAACAGTGTGATTTGCTTGTGGTTCATTGAGACAAACCAACTTAATTTTTATTTATGCCTCAACATAGGTTATAAATCCATTTTCTGACAGGGGGTGAAAAATTACTGTGGGGGTTGTACACATGCGGGCAGCCTTAACACCTGCCACATGCAGGAGGCAGCTGGGACACGTGAGGAAGGAGAAAACGGCCGAGATTGGAGTCTCTAAACAGTCAATCCCTTTGGAAAACGGCGAGAAGCCCAACCTCTGAGGGGATTTCGCCTGACAGCCATTCAGGGCAGAGAAAGCTTCCACGGGCGGGCTGCAAGCAAGCGACCGACCGACACACCCCACACAGACACTCCCCACACACACACCCACCCCCCGGTGGGGCAGACCCCCGGATACCCGGGAAAAAATGGCCGGGAAATCGGGCTATGGGAGGAGTCTTAGCACATAAAAGCATTTAACTGCAACACAATTTCCCCCGCCAGTTTTTTTGGTTTCGTGGAGGGGCTCGTCCGGAGGTTCAGCTCGCTGTCCCCCTCCTCCCTCCCTCGGCTTTTTCTCCCTGTTGGCCTGCTCCTTCCTTGCCTGTCTTTCCTGTCCGCACCCCTCGAGGCAGCCCGTCACCACGACAACCTGCTCGGCAGCCGCTCGCACCCAGCCCGCGGCCACTGCCGGCGCCGTTCTCCCGCGCTGCCGAGGCGGCGGCCCGCAGCCTCGCTGGCCGGCGGAGGAGACACGCAGCCTGCCGCCGCTTGCAGGGCTCGCCTGGTTCGGCACAGGAGCCGCGCAGACTCAGCGCAGCTTGCAGCACACACGCCCCATCTGCCGAGCAGACGCCGACGGCGTGTCCCGGGGTACAGCGGTAACGATCTGTCCTTGTCTTCTCTCTCTACTCCCTTTTCTATCCCCTTTCGGTAGGGACACTTACCTTTCTTTATCAATAAACAGCTCTCAGATATAATATTGCCGCGTTTGCGCTTTATTTTGTCCAAGAAATCTTATCAAAAGAATCCTCCCCGACTCCCCTTATAGCAGGACGGGACATTTCTCTACCTGCAGGTGTTCTCCACTTCCGCTTGATATTTCACCCAACTCAAATGACGGCTTTAGCAAGCTCTGAAAGACAGATTTTGGTTAATGCTCAACAGCTCGTACATAACAAACGGGAAACTTCTGAGCAATAGAAAACTCTTCTTTGTATGGTCGATTAATTATTTGTATAAGTTTAATGTGCAGATCCAGTCTCTTTAATTACCTAAAAATCTTACTTTTTAGTGATAAATAGTTTTCCTTATTTAAAAACTTCCATGACGTAGAGATCTTTAAAAAAATATATGCATGAGCCCTGCTTGTTCACCTGCCTGTGTTTTTTCTTCTCAGTTCAGCATTGACTGTGGTATGCAAACCAACTAAAGAGGGAAATATAGAGAAGTTGGAGAGACAGTGCTATGTATCAAGATCATATTTCCTCTTTCTGTCTCTAGAATATAATTAAATTACTGAGGCCCATGGAGGTTCATTGATCATCCCCCCCATAACGTGATTTTTTTTTTTCTGGCTTCCTTCTTCCTCCTGAGTAGTTGGTGGGAAATGTTATTCTCCAGTGAGGGCTAATTGAGCATAATTAACCACAGGACAACATACACTCACATCATCAAGCAGAAGAGGGCAGTAAATCAAAAGCAGTAAGATTACTAAAACCTGGAACAGAGAAAGAATCCCCAAAACCCAGAGCTGAACAATACAGGAAGAAATGAATAATGTATGCTTTTTTCCCCACTCGAGAAAATTGGCTTGAGTTGGGTTTTTTGTTGTTTTTTGGCTTTTTGTTTGTTTGTTTATTGGGGGTTTGTTTGGTTTTGTTTTTGTGGGTTTTTTTGAGTTTTTTGTTTTATTTGTGGTTTGTAGAAAATATAAATCTTACAAATACTTTTCATTCCCATGTATTTTCTAAGTGAAAATGAGGTAAAGTCCTCTTTCACACTGATTCTAACTTTTTCTTTCTAAAATATTGCAACTGCTGTATTTTAAAATCTAACATACAGCAACAAACCACTTTGTGGTTCTATGTAATTCTTTCTTTTTTAAAAGCAAGATAAATTTATTCAATAATAAAGTCCTGCCTGAAACAAGTTTGTTTCAGCATTGCCTTTTCCCCTCCTCAAATCACATAACTCCCACGTAATTAATGGTCTTTCAACCCCCGCTGAGGATCAGAAGGTTCTCGATTTTACCTACTTTAAAAGCAAAGTCGCACTGTACCTTCAAGAAAAGGAAGGTATGTGTTTGGGTTTTTTGGTTTGAGGTTCTGTTTTATTTAATTCTAACTTGTATGTTATTAAGGGAAAACTATAAATGATATGAAATGAATTCAGAAAAGATTAGGCTTAAACATGCAATTTAAAGGCCTTTACAGTAAAATATAAGCTGCTTTAGGAGCCCTACACTATGAATAAAATCGAGGGGTAGATAGGAAGTTTAAGTAAATGTGAGTGGACACTAGTCGTGTCTTCATAGCACAGAAACCTTGCAGCAAGTCTGAAACTTTGCCTTTATTCTGTTGGATCTGGAATTCTTCACAGATGGAACTTTTATTTATCTGGAATTTATCTTTGGCAACAGAAATATGTGAATCAACAGATTTATAGATCTCTAACTAGGTAATATATCCCTGCAAAAATAACTCCAAAAGCTGGTTGGAACTAGATGATCGATCTTTAATGTCCCTTCCAACCCAAACCATTCCATGATCCCATGACTTGAGGAAACATTTGTCCCTCTGTCATGTATGAAGTGGATATCCAGTGGCCCTTTCTGGAGTCAGCATTTGCAGTGTTGCCTGGGACTGGTACTAAAGACCTGTTCCAGTTACCAAAATAGCCACCTCCATTTGGGACTTTTCCACCAGCAATAATCTTGGAGTTCTCAGCTCACAATGTAAGCTCTCAGCTCACTTCTTTTCCTGCGGGGGCTTGGTAGGGTCTTAGACATCATCTTTTTTTTATAAAAGTAAGACCACTCAAATGTTTGAGTTGTGCTAGTGAAGTGACCACTTTTGTGATAAATACATGCAGCAAAATAAATATCAATTCCAAGGAGCCCATCCAAGATTTTTTTCCTGCTGGCACAGATAGCTTCAGCAATGTGCAAAGCAACAGCAGTATGTCCTGCAGCATCCAAACAGAGACAACCTAAGAAGGCTGCAGAGGCCAGGTGGCAGGAAAATGAACATCAGCTTTACAGATGGGACCACTTAAAGTCTGTTTTTAGAGCATCCATGGCCATGTCACCTCATGAAGGAGCTACTGAGATGTGCAAAGCAGCTTTGGCTTTTGTTAGCTGACAATGGGTCCATGTTTTAATGAAGCTGTCTGCTCTTTCCCATGAAAAAGATCAAGGCAATAGGTTTTCTGATTTTTCTGAGTTTTAACTTTGACCCACGGAAAGAAGGAAAAAAACCCCATTCAAACCCCAAAAAGTGAGCACACAGTCAGGGTTAATTGGGCACTAAAGATGAAACTGACCGCACTTAACGTCTGCCAGGCTGCAAAAAAACTCTCATTGAGGGCAAAAATTCCCATCCAGCTGGGCATGTTTCCAGTCTATAACAAGGCAATTTTTGCCAGGAAGTCTTTAACCTGTTCCTCCCAATACCCCACCCCTGTCTTGACCTGCTCTTTTCTTCCATTTATCTTATAATTGTCATCTGCTATCTTCCATCATCCATTATTAATGAGATTTTAACTTTACATCTTTGTTATATTTTTGATACAATTTACATGCTAGCCTATTAAAATAATTACATTTTCCAATGTGCAAACACTGAATACTATAATTTCTAGCAGCAGCATAGATGTCAGCTATATTGTTAATAAATGATAAAGTTTTTCCCAATATGAGTCTTGTTTTTAAAGGCAAAAAAAAAGACCTAAAAGTGGTACCTTTTACCTTTTAAAGAGCAGACAGACAACTGAAAATTTATTTGTTAATATAAACTAGGAGCAAAATCTGTAACTGACAACATCCAAGTGTATGCCTTACTACATGTCTGGCAGGCTTAGTGTGTGGTAAAGTTCAATTCTGCTAAGGTGTGTGCTTTACTACAAAGACATCTCATTGAAATTTACACCTCAGTAGTGACCACTTACTTACATAAGGGGCTGCTGGTAGCACCATCTTTTATTAGTAATGCCTGACATGCTTTTGGAAAGGAATAATCACCAATGTTTCCATGCTTCAGGGAACAGGACTGGTATTTTTAGGGCTTACCTTTATTATCAGGGAGATGTTTGTGCCATCCCTGAGTAAAATAACTGCCCATGTTATTTATCCTGGAAACCTCAAATTGTATGTAACCTGTAAAAGTCAGTCAGATTCCAGAACTGAAAGATTTTATTTCCTTAGGAAAGGAAGCTGATGCCCTGAAAGTGCAGAGGAAAGAAATATTCAGTTCAAATCAAATGTATAAGGAAGAGGAGCCAGAGCAGTAGAGCAGAGCAATGGGTGGTAACATGCATATGGCAGAAGCTGAAGACTGGAAATCAGAGTCGGTGAAGCAGAAGATGCACAGAGTGCATAAGGAGCAGTAGATGTGGATGGTCAGATGGAAACTGAGATGTAGCAGAGGTACTTTTGCACTCAGATGGAGGTGAGGAGCAGATGTGTGTGACGGAACTGCCTGTCACAGGGGCTGGGCTGCTGTCAGAAGGGAGATGCTTAAATCAGATCCTTGCAATGTACAGGCACAGGGGGCCCAAATGAGCCTGAACAAAACCTTCTTTCTAGAGCTTCTTATAGCAAGTGGCTTTGCATTGCAGAAAATCTCCTTGGCAATGTAGGGGTTTCTTTCTGTCTGTAATGAAAATGTAATACGTCCTCTTCAGCTAAAGCTCTTCTGTTTATATCTGTGAAATGCCAAGAAGGGCATAACGGTTGAAGCCCAACGCTTGTAAAGGAGACCAGTTCTGTTCAAAACTTCAGACCAGGCTAGATCAAGACAGTCTCGATGCATACTTGCTCGTGAGCAGAGTCTTACATTGCACCTCGTACTGCCAAGGGAACAACAAAAACTGCATTACGAATTTGGCTGGTTTCAAACCCATGCGCTCTGTGAGGCGGCTGCGACGGGGTAGAACTGGGGGCCGGCATTTCAGCACTGCCTTGACAGGGCACTGCCTGGGATTGGTTCTGCACGCCTGAGGCTCCGCAGCTGGCCAGACACACGGGACTGTTCCTTCTCCTGCGCACGGCAGCACAGCCGTTGCCGGGACAGCACGACGCCCGCGGGATCGGAGCGAGCTGTGGGTGCAGGCACCTGTTCCGACACGGCGGACGGGCAGCGACACCCCGGTGCGTTCTTCCCCTCAGCCTCGCTCCCTGCGTCCTGAACACAGACTCCTCTCGGCTCGGGACACGGCAGCCGGCAGCAGGGAAAGACGAAGGGCGCTCCTTCATAGGGACGCTCCTTCATGGGGACGCTCCGGGCCCTCTCGCGCCCCACAGAGCGCCCCGGCTCGGGGAAGCCCCGCGCAGGCGCGGAGCGGCCGCGCATGCCCGCAGCGCCCCC
>VZTZ01013472.1:38751-56523 GCA_013400955.1 Drymodes brunneopygia | reverse complement strand
CTCCCCGCGGGGTCCGCGCCCGCCGGAGGGGGCGGCGGGCGGTGCCTGGCGCTGTCAGTGTAAACAGCCCGAGGCAGCGCGGCCTCCCGGGCCGGGCCGGGCTGCGCTGGGAGCGGGGCGGCGGCGGAGCGGGGAGGCGGCTGGGGCAGCGCTAAGGGGCAGCGCCTTGTTTACACAGGGCGTCGGGAGAACATGGCAGACCGGGCGTGCTGGACACTCGCTGTCATGCGTGATCGCTCCTCCCGTGCCTCGTCCCTGGGATCGCTGTGCACCCTGCGCTGCTTGCACCAGGGATAAACAGCAGAAGTCTGGCGTATTTTTCATTATACCGTGGCCGTAAAACGTTGTGCGCTGAGTGAGCCCAGTTCGTGTTTATCTGTTACCTTTCTGGATGTGTTCCGCTTGCCTCTCCTCACTTCAATAATTCAGTTTTTCATTCTGCCTGCTGCCTCCCTTATGCCTGGTCACTGTTATCTTTCTTTAGTCATTTAACTTCTTTAGCAAAGACAGCACAACCTTACTGTAGCTTTAAAAGCAGGTTCTGGGTCTAATCCTTACTGCTTTTTCTTCTCCTGTTACTCCATCTCTTATAGTGGACAGGATCAGTTGCTTTCAGAAAGGTGCTTGGGAAAAGGTTGGTTCTTTTGTGTGGTGCCATCAGTGACATACTCTTCATCTCTCGGATTTTAGTAGTATCTGGTTCAGAAGATGCCTAAACTCTAGACTGTTACACACATCTTTATGTTCAATAGTCTCATAAGCCATTCAGGGGCTTTACCTTCATAAAGCTGTCTAACCTAAATCATACAAGTTTTTGACCTCTAGAATATCTTGTCAAGGCTAATTATGGAATTTTTGCACACTGCTTCCTTTTAGGGTGTGTGTGTGTTGGGGTTTGTTTTTTAAACGTGCATCCTCACCATTTAATTTAATAGTCTCTGCTGCTTTATTATGTAAAATGATGAATAATTCCTCCCTACTCTGGCTTGTGGGGGAGTGGAAATGATTGTTAAGGACCAACAATCAGTTCACTGGAAAGAGAGGTACAAATTAACGGTAAGTCTGTGAGGCTTCTGTCAGGGGGAAGAGAAGGTTTCAGAGTATCTTTAAATAGAGGGCAGTGGGAAGAGAGCCTGCTAATAGGATGAGATGCAGGAAGGTCCAGAAGAGGCCTGCTGAAGCCACAAAGCTTTGTGCAGAACAGTAATAGTTTCTAAGTGATTATAAGCTTACATGTTTTGGGGCTCATCAGCTTTAGCTATTGAGATTTTAGAGCAAACTTTGGATCTTCAGATTATCAAATTAAATATGTAAGGAAGGAGGTCTTCTAGTTGTTTACTGGATTTGATGCACCATTAATTTGATCCAGCATAATAGTTTCTGTATTCAGCAATGAAAGTATTGCTTTTTTGAATGAAAACCAGCGAAGTGTGGTGTGGCTAGGGCTGCTTTGCCCATTTCTTATTTTGATCTGTGTTTTATAAATTTTAGTGCTTGATGTAAATTGTAAGGTACTGTAAACTGTATGGGTTACATGATCCCCTGACCTTGTGGATGCAAAGATTTACTTTGTATCTCAAATTTGATACAACCCCTGCAACAGACTTTAGCAACAAGTTTTAGGGGTTTTTTTCTGCTCAGACAGCTTTTTCAGTAACATAATTTTTAAGTTCTTAGACTTATTGAATTTCAGAAAAAGAAAGCTAATTTGCCATTTCTTCTGCACATGCCAGTGTGAATCAGATAGCCAGAGCTATAAATATGGTCTGGGAAAACTTCTTTGAAAAGATTTTTCGGTTGACATGAAATGTTTTACAGAGTGTGCTATGGTTTATATGTATATAAAGAGTGATAGTTACATTTACTGCTGCATTTGAGGTTCTGCCTGTGAAAGAACACCTTAGTGCCCTTAGGAAGCCTTGTTCCTGTTAATGGGATTCTGCAGTGATCTTGGCCGGTGTATTTCCGCACATATAACTGACTTCATTTTCAAGCCAACTTTCTTAACTTTTTTTTTATTAAACCAAAAGAAGGCTGTTTTGAAAAAAAAGCTGTGTGTGATACTACTGCTAGCTGGAGTCCTGCACTTGCAGTTGCATCTGTGTAGGTATCCGCATAAATCTCTCCTCAGTATTTAGGATGACAGCTGAATAAAAAGGGGACATTGTTCCAAGTACTCTTGTGGTGGTTCTGAGTGCTGAGGGAGCAGTTGCCTCTCGTCTCTGCTGCCCACACTTCTGTATGTTTGTCTTGTTTTCATGTATGGGCATCTTTTTTCAAGCATTATGTTTTGGTTTTTTTTTTTTTTTTTGCTAGTTTATTTTATAGTTAAAATGAAAGCATGCTAAAGCTATTTGCAGACTTATATTTAGAGTTTTGTTTTGAAATCAGTCCTAAATAACTTCAATTGAAGTCTGGTCTAGAAGAGGTCTGCCATCCTTTCCACACTGTTTATCAATTATTATCTTTTATTCTGTTGAACTGCATGTTGGCTTCCCTGTTAACTCGATAGGCAATTATGCACAGGGGAATCAACTTAAGATACTGGTTTCTGTGGGATGTGTTCATCACAGTTATGATTTGCAGTGGTTTTGAGCTTTCTGCCAGAAACATACGAGAACAGTTTGGATTTCTTGTAGGCACACACATCATAAACAATGTAGGTCAGATAAAAGTACTGTTCAATATCTGAATGAGCTGGTATTTTGCAGCCTTTAGGACAAGTGCCCTGTAGCCTCTGAAGACTTGCTCTAATTACTTGTCTTGACCAGTGAAAGTTATAAAAAATTCTAGTCTTTGTTGTGTGTTTTGTAGTGGTAAATAGTAACTTTTTTCTGTTTAGGCAAAGTATTCAAGATTCAGAATTTTTAGTTTGGTTGGGGTTTTGGTTTTTATTATTTGGCGACTTATGTAGACTTATTTCTGTTTTCCCATGAGATATGTATAAAAATAACAGATGATGCAGCAACGATGTTTTTGTGGTTGTAAGGGTTTTTCGAAATGTTTCAGAACTAGTTTTTCTCTGAATTTTCCATTACCAGGAAGAACAGGAGTGGATGTCAGAACTGGAAGTGTTAAATATTTTTTTCTCCTCTGATGTTACTCTGTATTTTGCTTCACTGTAAGCGTCTGTCCAGAGAGGAATTAAATTGGTAGTGTGCATTTTTTGGTTTTATTTTTAATCTTTCTGCAGGTTGTTCTGTAATTCAAAACTAGTTGTACTTTGAACCAGCTTCTGTGCTGGCTATTTGTATCACTGGGGACAGCCTGGTCTCTTACAAACCTGAATCATCTCTTACTTTAAGAGTGCGACTCCAATTGTCTTTGGCCTTTTTGGCTCACTTAGTCTTGAGAAATGTGAATTTCTGAGCTGATTCCTGGAAGTGGCCAGGCAGCCTTTCCTTTAACAGGAATCAAATGACTTGGGACTTGCTAGAGAGAGGATGGGAAATAGATTCAGTGTCCTAGTGGAATTTGAGGGAGAAGCAAAAAGTCTTCCGTAGAGACATACTACTTATGGAAAGGGAAGAAGGGAAATGCTGGTTCATTGGGAAAGGGCTGTGTTTGTGGGAATCTCACATACATGTAGGTGTGTGGGTGTGTTTGCGTGTCTGCTTCAACTTAGAACTTCTAAACCAGACTGAACTGAAACTCTTTTGTCTTCTCACTTGCTGATGAGTGGTCTCGTTGTTTTCTCTACCCTGGCAGTTTTGAAAACATTGTTGACTGAATGTCAGTATGAAGTTCAAATCCTATTATATAGACTTTGGGTTCCTTGCTGGACTATTCTATGTACTCAGTCTGAAGATACCGTTCTTTAAATGAATGGTGAGAGGTAGCATCTCACGCGTTCTTCTGTGTACTTTCCTTCCACTGTAAGGTCCTTACTAGGATTTCTGCTCCAACTGGAAAATGAGGATATCATTTAATCCTGCATCACCTTAACTTCATTTCTACAGGAAATTGGTGATTCATGTGGAGATAGATCAGCAAAAAAGTAATCTAAACCTTTTGCAACCTAGGAGACAGAAATAACATGTTTTTGAGAGAACCTGATCTTGTAAACAGTATTGAGTGTTTTCAGTTGCTGCAATTTGGCAGTTACTTGATCACCTGTGCGAGATTATAGTATGTAAAATATATAGTAGGTGTGGTCTAGTAAATTATTGTTTATTTGCATTTATATTTATTATTATTGATTATTTACATTAATATTCTGCATGAGAATGAAATTAGAAATTAGTAATGTGCTTAAGCAGAGGTACTATGTGAAGCACTGTATGTTCTTACGTAGGTACAAGTCTGAGTTGCAGGAATAATGTCGATGTTTGAAACGTGTTGGAACGTCTGTGCTTCCAAATTAAATTGCAATTTAATTTCTTTGGACTTCTATTTTGGATTATGATTCACTGGCAATATTTCTATTGTGTATATAAATGGAAAAATGTAGAAGAAGAAAAAGGTTTTGCAGTAACACAGATTTTAAAATTTTTTTCTTCTGCTTGATTATTTTAGTGTATTCATAAACAGTTGTTTCTGTACTTTCTATATTTTTGAATTTTAAGATTTTTGGAATAATTTATAGGTAAGGAGTAGGCTTTTTGTTCTAAAAATCTGGAGGGTGACAGGTGCATATGGCTCCAAGGGATGCCTGTTAAAGGCTTTCCAGCCTGAGTCTTCTTTGGGTAGCAGAGGAGGTCTTAGTTTTCTTTTTTCATCAAAATGTGTTGCTAGCTTTACAAATGAAACAATGGAAAATAAAGTAGTAACTCTGGGGGGTTTTTTGTACTGTTACAAATGAAACATAGTTATGTATGAGTCATGCTTTGTCATGTAAAGTGGACTGCCTATGTGAGCAAAAAAGGCCTTACTTTTTTTTCTAAATTGCGTATATTTTTTCTTTCTTTTGAAATGTATCTTGTGCTTATTCTTTGCTTAGTTTGCAGCTGGCTGGGGAGATCAGCATTTGTAGTTTTTGTTAGTGTAACCTTGCTTGTAGGAAGCCCAGTTACTCTGCATAAATCCAAACAAGCTTTTCTCTAAATGTGCAAGATTAGTTTAGTTTAAGCTGGCTTCCTGCTATTGAAAAGCAGACTCATTGAGTTTGCCCATTGGAGTATTGATTATATTTTTTTTTTTCAATGCATATTAGATGATCCTGTTTTCTTGCAGACTTCAGTGATTGTTGTAGCTTTCTAATGGATGGGTTTTATTAAAAATGTTGGGCCAAATTCTGACTTTTGTTATAAAGCACTGATCTCAGTGTTTGCTGATGCCCAATTTTGATGTAAAGATACAGCATGCAAGAGATTTCACAAACATTGGAAGACTTTTGAGTATAAATTATGCAAATAACTTAAAATTATTTTGTGTTTCAGCAACTTCTGCCTAGCTGTTTAAGAGCAGTGGATTATGAATGCAAGCTTTTGATATCCTGAGGTTATCAGTATTACTATCTTCGAGAGAGATAACAGTTCTCAAAGAATCTTCGGGGGATGCACCATGACATCAGTAGTGATTGACACTGGAGGCCCTGCCCTGGAGTTTGACAGCAATGGAATAAAAAATCAAGAGGTTAGAAAAGAAAATAGCACTTATTTGCTATCAAACTTTGAAACCCTTTATCTTAATTTGAAAGAAAAATTCACTGTAAACTTGCTGTGAAAACAAATGAAATTGATCTGAGATTGTTGTGTAAGGAGGAAGAGTGCAGCCATTTTTCAGATGTCTTTTAGTAGAAAATTTTATCACAGCAGTGGAAGCAGGAAGTTTTGAAGTCTGCAGTACAACTGTAGACTGGGTTTACAAAATTATATTCTGTACTAAGCTTTCTGTAAAGATCTCAGACATGTCCTGAAGTATAGAACAACTCGAGCAGAACAATACATGGACCTCTTTTGAAGTTAGCCAGCAGCACAGCATATTTTATTGTATTTTGCATTCTTATCAACAAATAATAAATATATTCTATTCTTCTGTAGCTTTTAGTGAAGAGAATCTGGCAGACTTCTGCTTCTGCAGCAGAATAACTGATTATATATGCTTTTACAGACATTTTTATCCTTAAATAAGTAGAGATGAGCATATAGGCTTTAAAGTAGTCAGTTCTTCTGTGATAACTTACGCACTTAACCCAAGATACGTGTTTGTAAGACACAGGTCAGATGTAGGTATGTTGCAGCACATGGTCAAAGCCTTTGTTACATTTCATCAATGAGAGGGAGGAGAAACACTTCGCACAGCTGCATGTCTTCATTAGAAAGTGTGCTCTTTTCTGATACCTTAAAGCTGTCTGGTGCTTCAAATTTTAAGTCCTTAAACCCAGGAAAATATCTTTGAGATTCAGAAGACCCCCTCTGATGAATGATGGCTATCTTTTATTCTTTTAATCTCTTGCTTTGGAAGAAAATTTCCTTTAAAAATAGTTAAAATTATTATCATTATTCCATAAAGAATGTAAGAACATAAGAGGAGAAGACTAATGTAGAGTTCAACAGTGCGGTATTTAGAGTATTTTTTTATTTTCTTTTTTTTTCCTTTCTATAGGAAAATGAGCCAGTCTCTGAATTCCCAGCAGTGATTGTGGAGCCAGTTCCTAGTGCCAGACTAGAACAGGGTTATGCTGCTCAGGTCCTGGTTTATGATGATGAGACTTACCTGATGCAAGATGTAGCAGAGGAACAAGAAATTGAGACCGAAACTGTGGAAACAGGTAGACTTACTTAATTTTTTTCTTCCATTAGATTTTTGTACTTTTAGAAATCCCCAAGGAATGTGATGCTGTGTTTAGCTATGGGATGGAGGTCTTGACCTGGGCTCACATCTCTTTCCTCTAAGCTTAGTTTTGCTTAGGCTTCATTGGTGACAGGATTACCTTGGCAGGTAAAAACGTGACATTATATTCGGGTGTCTCCTCCCTCATGAGCAGGCAGATCTTCGTTTATGTCTTTGCTATGTACTTACGCAAGGAATTTGCTAGACAACTAAACTTGGAGTTTTTAAAAATCAGCTGAGCCAGGAAGCTGGTTAGGATTCAGTTTTACAGTGTGTGTGTGTCACACAACTGCAGGGCAGCTGGAAATAGGGACTGCATGGCTCTGTTTACCCCATCTTTCAACTCTTGTCCCTTCTTGTCTGGCCCTTCCTATCCTGCCTTTTTGGTGCAAGAGTTGTTGTATTGCTGGTTTGGTTGCAGGAGTGGGTGGCTAGGGGGAATGGAGCTGGGCTGTCCCTTTATGGGCAAAAGCCTACTAGATTGAAATTAACTCATCTATCTATAAAATAACAAGTTAGGAATGAAGAAAGGAGTGGAACTTTGCTGTGGAAGCTGAACTGTTTAGTGATAAGCACAAATCCTTCTGTACACCCTCTCTCCAAAGAACACTCTCAGGAGGTTTGCATTTTCTGAGGGGCACCAAAGTATGTTTAAAATGTCCATAGAAACAAAAGGTGTGCGGCTACAGCAGCCTAATTACATGTGACTATTGGGCTGTGATTCCTGCTGTCCTTCCCTCTTGCTCTCTTGTGTTGCTTCTCATACTTCTCTGTGCTAATTTTGCAAGAAGAAAAATAGCAAGGAGACCCTCAACTGTTCTGTGTTTTTGTTGAGTTAAATTTCTGCTGGATTAGCAGAGTGTTGGGGTAGGGAGTATGTAGAACTGCAACCAAAAGGCGGGTCCTCTTGGGCACTCCATGCTTTACTGGTGAGACCCACTTGACATGGGCAGTATATGCTCCTAGAGCTACCTAATTTAGAGCTGGCGTTAAGTTCATGATGTCAAGAAAGCGAAACAAAGCTGAGAGACTCTGTCTCAGCTGCTTTACTTGGAATCCCATTAAGTCTATATGCATTCCCATCAGATTTCGGTAAGTTTCAGTGCAGATTTCTCAGTAAACGGTGGATGCAATTGCTCATACATCCTTCTCAATTTGGATGTTACCCTGTAGCACTGCAGCTAAAATCACAGGCATCAACTTCACAAGGTGAGCATGAACTAGTGGTTCAGGTTTTGGGACAATACTTACAATTCCAGTTTCCTGAAATGCTTTGAAAGAAATATGCTAATTAGAAGTTCAGCAAACTAATGTAAAGAGAAGTTATGAAATAATGTATTTCTTAAATTTAATTTTTGACTATGGTAATAAAACTTCTAAGATTAAGGTGAGAAATAAGGATGTTCTTCCCAAATTGAGTTTTGCAACTGAAGCTTATATTTGAAAACCTTTAAGACCTTATGCCTTGAAGGTTTTTGTATTCAGAAGCTGTTTTTTAAACATTAAATGTGCCGTTTCTTGTAAGATTTTTGTTGGTTAATGGCTTAATTAATGGCTAACAGAAGAGTTCTTTTAGGATAAAGAGCTGCTGCAAATGAACTCTTTATGTTTTTAAGTATAATTTTATGGCCATAATAAACTGGGGGAAATTACAATTAAAAACTTGTAGCTCTTCTATAGGAATAGTTTTATGTAAGCTGCCATTCAAAGAAAGGGATGTGGGTGCTTCCAAACCTTGATATTTGCAAGTATAGTCTTAAAATTTATAGGGCAGTTGATATGATAATTTGGTGTCTGTGGCTGGAGATGGTAAGAGATGTGTCTTGACTGCATGTAATTTGTTGATGTTTTCTGTGTTCCTTTTATTTTAATTTCACAGTTTGACATTAATATGTTCTTAAAAATTTCATATGGTAAGATAATGATATATTAAAATAAGTTCAAATATTTATTTCCTTTAGTAGTTTTGATCTAAGAATTAATGGGCAGTGAAAAGTCAATAAACAGTGGAGGAGAAATGAAAATTTATGAAGATTTTAAAAACAATGAATGTACATCGGTTCCTACAGTCCATCTTTTAAGTATTATTTGTACAGTGTATACACTATTAATCCAGAGTGATTTTCATGGTGTAATTATACATGACAATGAGTAGTGGTCCTTGCACAGAACTTGTGTCCAGTGTTGGTGAAAGGAGAACAGCTTGGTTTAGGCTGTTCTGAGGGAGGCAGGCTTGTGGGGCATGTGTTGTGACTGACGTGTTTTGGCACAGCAGTCTTTCTGAATTATTTCTCATACAGAGAGGTAAGATGGGTGGAGAGAAAGTATGAAAGCCTCAAGAAACATTCATTTTGGTAATGCACCATTATTAGTAATGAATTGCAGGACAGTGAATCTGAGTGTGCTGTTTTTAAATTTTAATTTTGTAGTAGAGATACTGGGCTGTGGGTAGGTAGCAGTTTAATGTAGGAGAGAGGTGGTAACAGGTGCCATGGTAATTGTTAATGAGAAAGCAGGCTAAGGCAGTAAACAAAGTACAATGTTTAAAGAGCATTTTAAGATGTTATTTTTTTGAAGTACATAGCTTTATTAGGCTAATGATCCCAATTTAGAGAGGTGCAACAGTTTGATTTCTGTATATCTTAGAAGAAAAATCTATTATTGCTAAAGTAGTTTCAATAGAGTCTGCTTCATAAACTACATAATTAATTGCTACAAAACTTTTCATGTTACTCGATAAATGTATCATTGTTGCACCAAGAATGAGTAGACTTAAAACCTTTTGTGGTTCTAGGTTCTACATACAGCAAGGTAAATTCTAAAACCCATCTTAAAAAATCCTTGACAGTACTTGGAAAGGATCCCTTTTCTCATAGTACACCTCTCCTTGTCAGTATCTTTCCTGTTGGCCCTGGACCTGATTTTTTTCCCTTTCTTGTGACAATTCATTGGCAATTCCAATGACTACTGATTTATATAGTTTATAGCATTACAACACACATTTGAAGAGCCTCAGGCTACTTTGCAGTTAATCTAAAGCTTCATAATTTAGTAAAATGTAGCATTATTCTAGCCCCCAGAGATAGGGATCAGTACCCTGTGTGATAAGTGTTGTAGGGAAGCTGCTGTGGGAAAATTTACTTAGGGCACTAAAGAGATGATCTGTGCTGTGCACTGAATGGTTCTACTTGTGGTTTGCTATTCTATGAATGGATTTGAGACTGTGTGGACTATAAGGACAGTTCATGCTGAGCCAAGGGCAGAGTCAGGATCGACAATGTTGTTTTTAATTAAAAAACTTCTCACATTTATGAAACCACAATTCAAATAAAATATACTATATGATCATTATAAATACTCATGAATTTTTAGTTAACTCTAAGTGGAGTATGCGGTTTTTTGCCTACAGACTCCTTCCCAGTAATCTATCTTGATTCATTAATCAAGGATCATTATTTATAATTAATCCTTTAACTGTAAAATTAATCTATTAACTACAAAAGTAAAACCCAAGTGTCTTTCAGCAAGCAAGAAAGATGTAGTGGTTCATGTTAGGTTTTTATTCCAGAAAAAAAGCCTATTTGCTTGGAATAAAAAAATGAGTTTTACTGGAAAAAACAAAGTATAGAAATTTGGGTCATTTCAGGTGACCTTAACGACATTCTTTATGGGAGTAGTGAGTGCCTTTTGTAGTGATTGGAAGGGGAAATATAATCTTTAGATTGACGTAGTATTTAAATTTCTTTTCCTTTTTGTTTGGTATTCTTGGGAGTGGTACCTTTGGATTATTGAGGACTGAGTTACAGCCTTAAAATTTTGTTTACTGCAACGGTGAAAGTGTGTGTATCATAAAAGACACATCTTTCTCAATAAGTTTTTAATAATACTCAAATTTTATTTGGTTTCGTCTCCTGCACAGTTTTTTGTCCTAAAAGTAATTAGCCCTTCAGTTTTACAATTTATTCAGCAAAACCTTTATAGTTTACGTAATAGCAGAAGCTGCTTTCTTTAAAGAAGCAGTCAGTCTGAAGTTAACAATTGCTACAGTTCTGTTTATTTTGTCACCACAGAGAACCTGTAACGTGGATATAATGGAGTAATCTAATTTTGGAATTTACCATAGAAGCAGTACAGTAGGTAACACAGTCATTCTCTGCAGATCATAGACATGGAGGATGCCTACTCTTTTAGTTAACAAAGACATGAGTATTTAAGCACTGCCACTGTAGACCTTGATTTAATTGTTGTAGTAAATCTAACATCTTGTATGAATAGTGTTTTTCCTCTTATTTTTTTTATTAGCCATCAGAGTACCAAGTACAAGTTTAGGATTTACTTTTTCGTCACAGCTTTAAGATTAAAGAGAAACAACACTACTATTTTCAAGTAGCTGAAGTATCATTCAATTTGTGAACTGTCACCAGATTTTTTAATTTCATGTCCTATTAGAAATCCTTCCTGTGGTAAAAGTTGAAAGTCTGTTTTGATTCTAAAACTGTTATTGCCACAGGGGACTGGAAGATCTATATGAAAAAAAATGTGGATCTGAAAATGACCTTTTCCAGGATGGAAAAATATTGGGCTACAAAGACCAGGAAGTTCAGTTGAAACTATCATGTAAATTGGTAGCCATTCTTAAGGAGGGAGGATTTTGAATCAACAGGGAGTTTAGGCTTAACTCTGCCCCAATTAAAACAAATGAATAAATACATACTTTAAGGGAAATCATCTTCAGAGGAAATTTCAGATCACTAGTTACACAGTTATCACCATGGGAATCGGCTTTGCATCTCTAGGTCCAGTCTTTAGTTACTGCCGGTTCTTCTTTCTGTCTTTATATGTCTTCCCTTATTATAATTAAAACTGCTTCCTTCTAATGTCTCTTACGGAAATTTGAGCCTGTGAACTCTATGGTTTTTCAGATAAATTTTCATCAGTTAAATATCCTCTACTAAGAACTCGGTATTAGATCTAGTTAGACTTACCTTTGCAATTACGGGATGTGTGTGTAAGGGATAGACAAAACAGTGTGTTTCATGCTGGCCAGACACTATTTGATTAAACTGCCTCTTAGGAAAAATGAGTTAACACAGGCATCTGGTGTGCCTTTTTTTAGTGCTGACATACCCTATTGACTGAACTTCATTTCCTTACACTGACAGCTCAGTGAGACCTTCACACATGCAAAGAGACCTTTTGCTTTAGAGGACAGTGCTGACTACAAAAAAAAGAGTTTGGACATTCCAACAACTTGATTAAACTCTCTTTTTAAGTTGGCGCTGTCCTCAAAGAGCTAAGATGAAGTCTATTAGCTAGATAAAAACAAGATAAAACTTTGCTTGCTCTACTGCAAGATTTAGATGCCCCCTACACATTAATAGGTTAAGACTTTGCCCTTCAAATGTCAATTCATTTTATTTTTCACACCATGCTGCTACTGCTGCTGTGTCCATGTGAATCCTTATTTTGCCAAGAAATCTATTGCACTTTTGGCAGTTAAATGTTGATGACAGCGAGGCAAAATTATTCCCCTCCTATTGGACGTGCTATTGTTTAGTGCTTGGAGCAGTTAGGTCAAGGGTGTATACATCTGTTTTCAGTAATGTTCTTAATTCAGAAACAAAATGCAACTGCAAGTTTGATTTTATGTCATCTTTGTTGGTGTTCCCTTTTCTGAGGAATTAAGGAAAAGAGCTTTCCAACTGCTCCATGGAAAGACAGTATTTTAATGTAACAGTAACAGCCTGGTTGTGGTGTCCAGTTCTTTCCAGATTTCAGGTGTCTGCCTTGCAGCATTCAGTGCTCCATTCATACCAAAAGCATGCTGCAAAACTATTTTATAATAAAGCCTAACTTAACTGCACATTTCAGGTGTAATTTTTATTTTCTGAGGCTGATGTGAGGCTAATTCCATGATTCACTAGTGTGGTGCATTATGAGTTGGACTTCAGAGGCACAGATGGATTCTCTTCTAAACTCCCAACTTCAAATGCAACTGGGAGTGAGAATTTGTAGGATGTTGCTGTGAAGATTCAGCCACAGCATTTTACTAATGTGAGCTAAAAAATTTGGGGGTTTTTACCTTGAAATTAGAATGCAGTGGGGCATCCAAACACATTGCAGTATGAGTGCACAAGAATTAGTGGTGTGTATTGATCAAAAATATAGTGACAAACTATTGAAAGTAATAATTTTTAAAGGTGATCTACATATTAAAAGGGAGATTATAGTTGACAGCAAACTATAGGATGAGAATGAAGCCATGTGTTTAAGCAGGACATTTAGTCCTTAAAAACATTCAGTGGGCTTATAGAATAGATGTTTGTTGTTATCAGAAAAGCCATAAGGACTTCAAAATTATACATCTGGGACAGAAAAATTGCTCAAGAGTGGCATAGCTTATATGCCAGCCTATTACCAGTCTCAAATACTGTTAATTTTGTAAAATCATATAGAGTGCTATGCAAATACCTGGCTTATCATTGTCTAATAGACTGCCCTGAAAAGAAAGAATTACCTTATAAAGCAGGGAAGTGTAAATATTGTTTGTGGATTGGTGGTTTGTTTGGTGTTTTTTCAAGACAGCTGAGTTTTCTTACTCTGCATACACAAGTAATAATGCTGGAATGTAGACACTTCCTATTTTGATTAACTCTTTTTCAGTTTGTCAAAGGTAGTGTCAAATCCTGAGAATACATTTGTTTTTTCTGTTTGGAATCATTAATTGCTGTATTAATAGTGACATCAGGATCCTGAGTCCACTCAAAGGTGCAGTTTGTGACAGACACTTGGTGGCTTTGGTAGTGTTAGATTTCATATGATGTAGTCAAGAAGATAAGCTTGGCATAGTCGTGGACCCCTTTCCTCAATATTTCCCTGTTTTCTTCCAGGGACACTTTGTGGTTATTTTGCCATTTGGGCATTTTCTACTGTAGAATTCACAGTGGATGGCAATGATTATGTTGATGTGCTGATAAAACAAATGGCTGCATTTTCTTGTATGTTTTCTGGCATTTAACTGTTAAAAATGCTTCTTTGTATCGTTATCTTTGCAATGCAGTAAAAGCTATCAACAGTTTGATGGCCTGCTCTTGAAGACAGCAGCTACTTCTGTAATTTATTAGATGGGAATTTCTTTAGGATCCTGGGAAAAACTGACCTTTCTGTAGCTTTAAAATTAGTAGATGATTTGGACACTTGGGAGAGGGCATGCCTGGACTTCTGAAATTATTTGCAGCTTTTTGAAGTGGTTTGCATTTCAGGATTGTTACTCTGTTACCATTTGCAATATCTCGTGTAGACTGCAAATACTACCCTCAGACACATTGCCATCTACCCTCCACTTACTTAAATTAAGTCAAACAAATCACCTCTGTAAGAATAAGCAAGTGCTTTATGATAATTACCTTTTCCCAGGGTAGCTTTGTCTTACTAGAATACAACTGGAATCCTCTGTGGCTAAAAGTAATTAAATGCACACAGTTTTTTCTTTCTGGTTAATATATTTCCTGTCAGTGGAGGGAAGGAGTTTTCCAAGAGAAACCAGTCTGTTATCAAAGAATGTTTTCATCATATTTGTGAGAGTTGTAGGAAACACAGTTTTGCATAGGAGACTATGGGAGTGGAGAATGACAATTCCTCTATAAGCACTGAATGCTTTATTAGTTTTGAGGACTGTTCAGGGAGGTGCTTAAGATAATTGATGATTCTGTTCCAATCCAAGTCTGCAAATCTGATGAAACCCACCAGTTTTTTGTATTTTGAATTTACATCTGCTGTCTTGGATGCAATTAGTCACATCCAGCTGCTTTTTTTGAGTTGTCCTTCAGTTTTTCAAAAGAATTGGGATAAGGTTTAACTCTTGTATATTGCAGAGAAGAAGTGATATATTTCCTTTAATGTGAACAAAGTTATCCATGTCCCTTAACCAGAAAGCATGAGGTGATAGATATTTTACTCCTGTGTTTATACAAGTATGGAGATACTACATTACTGTTTGTCATAAGCCTTAAGTAATTTCAAGACAACTGAACTGTAAGTGGAAGCATAATTTTGAATGGTTGCTTTCCAGCTTGATAAACATTTTGACTGGGTTTTTTTCCTGGCAGTTGGTAAATGTAGCATGTAGGTCTACCTGTCTATCTTGACAGCTGAATTTGTGGGTTAAAAATTACAATAAAGTTTAATCTCTGTATACTAAGAGAAAAACAAACAAGAAAACCTCCCTCAACAATAAACTAGGTTAAATGAAC
Organism: Drymodes brunneopygia; assembly: GCA_013400955.1. Lineage (NCBI taxonomy): Eukaryota > Metazoa > Chordata > Aves > Passeriformes > Petroicidae > Drymodes > Drymodes brunneopygia. The sequence continues at coordinate 41,497 of VZTZ01013472.1, read as the reverse complement.
ATGTTTTTGTCTGACAAAGGCTGATGCTGGTCGGGGATCCTCTACTTTTATTTTTTTTTACGTTTTTCATGCCAGAGAAATAAAAGTCCATCTGCAATTTCTTGTTGCCCTGTCCATTACAGTAAGTATTTCTTGCTTTGGGCCACCCACTGAGTAGATTTTGTAGCCCTCTTTGTTAGTCTAAAAAGGAGGCTTTAAAGAGATTAAAAAGTTAAATGCACATTTACTTTTTTCCTGTTGACTGTCTTTTTCCCCTGAAATAATAAGATCTTTTTAGCATTACAAATTAATTAGCATTCATAAAATACTAGAAATCATATAATTTAAACAGATGAAACTGCAGGACTTCTGGAGAAAGTTACATTCCTCCTTAAAGACAGTGTTATGCTTTAATACTGCACATATAGATAAGGTATGCACAGGTCACTTCATAGATTTGTTGTGGCTTTTTGCATATTAATATTGAAAGTGCACAGGCTCAGATTCTTTTCAACTGATTGGAATCCCTTGGGCATCCAGTGATATTCTCTCTGGGTATGATCAGAGGGAAGAATCAGAACACTTGTGTGCAGCTGTTCAAGTCCATTTCATGTGAATGGGCAAACATTGTGCTAAGTCTGTGTTTGCAGTAGTAAATAAATGCTACTTAGGAAACTGGTATTAAACCAAGAACTTCATGTTTAATACTCTTTTTTTTTTTCATTTTGGACCTATGAGGTTTGTCAAAAGTTACACAATGCCAATTACTTGCATGCACTTATTCAAGGAGTCCACACGTCCCAGGCAAAACTTTATTGGGTATGAGTCAAACACTTCAGTTTGTGACTGAAAGCTGCAGTCAGTAAATAATCCTCACTGAATTACATAGCAATCAAAGAAGGAAAAAACTATGAGTGCACCTTTTCCAAAGTATGGTAGTGTGAACTTCTGTTGATATGGATGTGGATCTTCAAGGCATTTAGTATCTCAGTACAGGTTTTGATCTGGATCTGAACAGACAAACCTTTTATCTGTATTTTATTGCTTGAAGTGTGGGTAAATTATAATTTTTAACAACAGGAGGTACACAGGACAAAGTGACAGGACTACATGGTTATTGCAGTACTCTGTATGTAAACTGAAGCTGTGGTGTTGCTAAACTACACCATGTAAGGCTTCCACTTCAATCTGAGGATATTCTAATGAAGGACTATTAAATTTTATTGCACATTTAAGTGTGTGCCTACCTAAAATGCCTTTTCTTGTCCTTGGGCTTGTCTCCACTAGGAAAATTTCTGCTGGAGAATACACCAGAGTCCCCTAGTGGAAATATGCTGATGAAAGGAATTCTTGTTGGTACTGCTGTTCCACCTCTCTGAATAACAAAAGCTGACAGAACACTCTGCTGTTGGCAAAGCTGGATCTGCATGAGAGAGTTTTGCCCTCACAGCTGGCTAGTTGTTTTTTTTTGTCCATGCTTCTGGCTGGAAGGATCTTGGCTGGCAAAATTTTCGTACAGACCTACCCTTTGACACCATGGTCTGAATGTGAGAATGAATGATGTTGCTTGCAGGTCTTGCTCTTTATCTAATGAGGCGCTGAACAACTTTAATTTATTACATCAAGGAATAGATGACTACTGTCTATAAAATGCCTGATTTTTATTTGTGTATTACAAATATTACGTATAAATACAGTCATGAAAATTTATTCCTAAAACACCCTGAGAGTTGTAGTGGAGGAGTAGGATTTGTCAGTTTGAAGCACTGAATTTAGCAGCTGGAGGTGATTTTTGCTGCATACTATTTTGTGATTTTGGTGCTGGGGAAAATTGCTTCTAAATTGTTCCTTCTGATCTAGGTCCTAGTGACTACTGAAACTTGAGAGGGAAAGAGATTGTGTATTGTCAGATTGTAGTTGGAGCCCTTCACCCTTTAATGGAGCTGTGAAGCTGTTGTGTTCAAGGACGTCTCTGTAGGCAGCAGGTGTTTGCTGGATCCTTGGCTTAACAATGCAGGCCTACTTAGGTGTGTGTGGTGTTAATGAAGGAATTCCTGTGTGTCATTTCCATGCATAGCTATGTGTAAGACGTATTTGGCTCATCTTGGTGCGGCTCCTCTGTGCATGCAGCTCTGAAGTTTTACCCTGGGAGTAATCAGCACATGGACTGGGTGGGAAGGGTGGAGAGTGTGTCCTCCTGACTGGTGCCTCTGTCCAGGGGCCTGGCAGGTAATGCTGTGGTGTTCTTCAGGGGGGAGAGTATGCAGCCCTAAAAAGTGGTGGTAGTGGTTTGGGGGTTTTTAATTAAGAGAGCAATTAAACTTTTTTTTCACCCCGCAAGTCCTTTGAGGGAGTAGGTTTGATGAAGGATGGATGGGGCCTCTGGCTAACTGGAATCAGCCCTGTTACTCTAACGGAGATGAGGTGGATTGCAGGCACGGAGGACCGAGCTGTTCTGGCAAATTGTTACTAACATAGATGCCCCAGGGACTTGTCAAGGAGAAATCTTGTTAATGCGTCAGTGGCCGCCTCGGTGACGACTGTCCGGCTTATCCCGGTACGCGGTCTGCCCCGGTCAGAAAGTGTCACCGGGGCACGGAGGTGCGGGTGGCCGACGGCTGCGGAGATGGAGCGGAAGGCGTTCGGGGCATTGCGGGGGCGACAGGGCTGCGCTGCGTCCTTGCCCTCGGGCCCCTGTGGGGCGGTGCGGGGAGGCGCTGCCTGCGCGGCGAGGCGGCTGGCGGGGGCCGGCGGCTCCCCCCGCCTC
>VZTZ01013472.1:10884-38333 GCA_013400955.1 Drymodes brunneopygia | reverse complement strand
GAGGGAAGCCGACTGTAAACACGGAAGTGGCCGCGCCGCCGCCACACGTGGTCGCACCTGCCTGCGGGCGCCCCTGGCGGGCGGGGGAAGGGCGGGAGGTTGCGCCGTCCCGAGCCGAGCCGAGCCTCCGGGCAGCCCCGCCGCGAGATGAGGAGGCGCGAGGCGGCGGGAATTCCGTTCCCTGCCGCCGGCCCTTGCAGGTGCCGCACTTTCTCTGGCCGCTCCTCCGCACCGTCAGAACTTGCAGCCCCCGGGCCCAGCCGCTGCTGGGACATGGGCCGTTTACCCCATCTGTAGCACTTTTAAGGAATTGTTTTCGGGATTGCTTTCACAGTCCTGAATGGTTTGGCCTCTTTCCGTTTTGTTAAATCTGTCTGGCAACAGGATACTCAGTGAATCCAGGAATTGTCTTAAAGTGTGGTAAAGCCCTGGAGAACGAGCAAGGTTACAAACTGACCCAAACCTCAAATGTAGTCTCAAGCATTCAGTTCTCCACCGCAGTTGTATCAGATCTGATTTTATTTTTGCCTTTACAACACGGAGCTCAACTTCTAAAAGTAGTCCTTGGAACCATAAACAATACAGTGTAGGGCATTATAGGTAATGAATTGTTCAGTAGCTGCACATGAATTTACAGAGAGAGTCAAACTTAATACTGGCTTTGCATTGACATAGCAGTGGAGTTTTACAGGCCTAAAGGCAAATGCTCTGTCGTTTACCAGTGTCTTAAGATACTCCTTTAGAAAGGGCCAAGTCACATTATCTTCATCATTGTATATTTTATTTATTATGGGAAAATACCAGGGTTTTTTGGAGGGGGGTGGCCCAAACCTTAGACACGCAAAAATACCCCATTAGAAAACACTGCATACCAGAAGGGGAGTAGGTCCTAAGCATTTGGACACTTGGGTCTACGATGGAGGAACAGCTTCACTTTGCCAGCAGAACACATCTCCGATGTCTGCAGTTCTCACTGCTGCAGATCTCAGTGAGTTGTTTTTTACTTTTGATTGACCATTAATGGAGAATATTTAAGTAGTTGATCATTGTGTAAACACCTTCTTAAGTCATTGTAACTAGATTGCTTGAGAACCAGCCCGTAGACAAATAATGAATGACCTTTGCATTGCTCTTTCTGATGTCCTTTGTCATACTGATCTCATTAGCCCAGCCAACTTCTTTCCTTTTTTTCCCAGATTTGCATTGCAGTGGGTGATACTTACACATATCTAGTATTCCCATCATCATACTATCAAGATACCATATCTGTTTGCTTTGTTTTGTATGTAGATGGTATCACGTGGATTTAAGTAAGGAATTCTTTATCCTAAGGGATTATAATAATTATATGTTGCCTTTTCCCTTGGCTGCTGGTTCCAGTGTTGACAAAACTTCAGTGTTTGATAACTTCAGGAAGTAAGATGGATCAAAATTGTTACTGCTTAATGTTACCTTAATTGCCAGTTGTCAGAGCAACTCCTAAATGACTTTACAAAGGTATGTTTTGGCTTTGTAGCTAATATTTCTGTCAATATTGGGCTGATAACATATGGCTCACAATGAAACAAGTTTTGAGACGGTTGCTCTCATCTTTGTTATTGATTTGCATTTATGCAGTGGGTTAGGCAGCATCCTTAAATTGTGTGCGGTCTTGAACAGAGGCAGGCTTAGGAAAATACTGAAAAATCCAAGGAATTGTTTTTCAGTTTCTGAATAAATGTCTGCCATAAAACAAGCAGTAAGCTGAGAGTGCTTTCTTTTCCAGTCAAGTTTTGCGTACAGAAAGATTTCTGGGTATTACCTATAGAGTCAATTCAACTGCTTTTAATTAAGATGTGGCTTAAGCACTGTTACTAACTTCCACTGCTGTTTTTAAATGCTGAAGTAGAACGAGCATGTGAATGCCAGTAAACTTTAATGAGGTTTGTTAGTGTATGTGTAGTCACTCGTTACTGAATTCCATGCTTGGAATTGTGAATTCTTCATTAAAATGTTGCTTTGGTTGCCTGATAGTATTAAAGGGTAAACTATTGCAGGTGCTACAGTTAAGCGTTGGCCTTGTAAATGCAGACATTGACAGCACTTCAGGTTAAAAGGGGGAAAAGAGGGGGCTGTATTGCAGTGCAAAATAGTACCATTTTGAAAATTTCAGTCTGTTTTTTTGGTCTCATAAATTACTTTCATTAATTTTGTTAGTCTTGTGTTAAAACAGGGGACATTGTTACCAAATGGATATGTTGCCACTGTTTTTTCTGTAAAGCTGAAATACGGCCCTGTCAGACTGGGGTTGGTATTTTGTGACAGCTGTTGAGAACTTTGAATAATCTACTGTACACACTATTTAGGTAGAAAGTGGAGCTAGAAGACATTAGGCCAACAGTGAAGGTAGACAGCAACTAGCCTAGTTATCTATTGCACTTTAGATTTGAAATTGTTTTCTAATAGAAATTTTTTTCTGTAAATAGATCAAAATTTTTATATGAAATATTTTAAAATTAAGTGCCAAGGACTCAGATTCTTTCATAAAAGCAGTAAGATGAGATTTGGTTTAAAAGAATGGAAGACAAGTGGTGGTGTTAGCTCTGATCTGTTCAAGATCAGTAAATGGCCATTCTCATGTTACTCAGTTACCAAAGTGGGGAAAGTTTACTTCCATCCGCATAAACTACTTTGCTTCATTTGGGCAAGTGACAGTCCTTCCTGAAATGATTGTATAATATAACAGACCTACGTCTTATGTTGGTACTCAAACAGTACAGTCTGTTTTAGCTTTGGGGTCTTGCATATAGTTGATAGCATAAATATAATAGAAATAGAATTGGGCATTTTTAGAGAAATCGGTGATACACTTCAGTCTTTGATTAGAAATGTTTCTGCACGTTGTGATACTTGTGTATCAAAGTCTTGGAAAGTTGTCTTTTAAAATTGTGGAATCCTACTCCTTCGGTTTGCTTTTCCCCCCATCTTTTTTGTGAGAAGTGTTACCAAGTGTTGTGATTCAGGTGTAATTTAGTTGATGACACTTGATCTAGTAATCTGCAAGAAGAGCTGCCTGTTTTTTCTTGTCCCATCACCTCTCTGAGAGAGCCTATTCCCCCACTTCATCTTCTATGAGATCTTATTTTGCTGTATTTTTTGGTATTATATCTTCTGTCTGAGCACTCTGACATGCTGTCTTCTGTTAGACATTTTCTAGCATGTCAGAAAGATATTTTACATAAATTTGTGTTGAGATACAAATTTTTACTTTTTTCTTCCCGTTGTGTTGGCGCAGTAACATTGACTGTGAGCAAATGTAAACCCCTGATATTCACTGGGTAGACAAATGCCTCTGAGGCTAAAACCATGTACTGGTCAAAGGAGAATTAGCTAGCTGGGAGGACTTGAAACTTGGTAATAGGACTGAATTTAGTAAGTGTTTTAATAGCTGTTCTTTTGGCAGTGGTAGGTTAGTTTGTTAGCTGTCATGATAGACAGATACCATGTGTTGTTCCAGCCAAAGCCAGAAGTGTTACTATTTTTTGCTTGATATTTTTTAGGTGACAGTTTTAGTGGAGTCCCAAGTAGATCACATTGGAAAAGCATTTGTGAAGTGTGTATTTTCAAACATCAGAGGCTTTTGTGGAGTAGATAGTGCTGTTTTTATTGGAATTGGAAGGATTGATTACAGGGGAGGTTGAGTGGCTCCTTTGCTCTGCTGTTATGGTTTTGCAGTCTTAGTCTCTAATGCTGGTTGTATTTCCTTTCCCTCCACTCTGGTCCTTCAGCAGAATGCTCTATTACTGGAAAAGTACATAGATGGCTTTCTGCTCTCTTTCTTGCCCTGTTCCTACCCTCTGCTAAGTACCTCTTAGTTGTGGTGCAGCAGCTAAACTGTTCTCTGTAGGAAAATTTTGCATACTTCTAAGCATGTAGGAGTAGTGAATTCAGTACCCTCTACCAATTGAAATTTGTCAACTAAGTTTGAATTCCTTTACAAAAGTCCTTTATATACTGAACCTAATGACACAGAAGCAGCTATCTGGTTGGAGAAGCTTTGCTGACACGCTTTGAATCTTATTGCATGCATTAGAATAATAACATTAAATACTGATTTGGACTTTCTAATTTCAGTAGTGTTGTAGAATTTATACATTTTTAATGACTATCTGAGCATTATTCCTGTATTCTTATAATCAGTGAAAATTTTTATCAGGTAGATATGGGGAACTTAGTCATCAAATTCTGTGCAACTGAAAATGTTATTTAGAAAGAGAAATGTTTAGGCAGAGGGTTTCCTGCAGGGCCACTCTGTTACAGTGCAGGTGATCAGCCTCTGTCTGTGGATACACCCAAACAGCTGCTTGGGAAGGAAGCACTTGGCTGGGCATGGGGAGCATCCAGGGTTTGCAGCTGGGGAAAGGGCTTGTGGTGCAAAATTCGTGCTGGTTGCCACTGGTTATCCAAGGAACAGAGTGCAGGGTAAAGACCCTTCCCTGATTTTCCTGTGCTCCTAGCTAGGCTTTTATTGTTCGCAGCCTGGGGTGAAGTGGTGTTGGAATGTCAGCTTTAACAAGCATATACTGTTGCAAAAGATAAAGCCCTCTAAATAGTGTCCCAGGCCATAGCTAATAGGCTGTGGTGGGATTCCCATCAGCCAGCCAGCAGGTGGGCAGCAAGCTGGTTCAGCAAGAACTTTTAGTCACTGGTAATTCTGCATTTGTGCATCTTCTACGATTCATCCACTTTCAGGTTCTGGTTGATAGGTTTAATCTGCTGGCTAGTAGTTTTTTCAAGTTTCTAATCCATGCATTTGAAAAAACTGCAGTATGCTTTAAGGCTTTTACCCCCCTTGTGAGCCTGCAGGGAATCTCTGTGAATCTGGTGTTTCCTTAAGTCAGAAGCAACTCTGGCATTATTTTTCCCTGCTTTTCCCTAAACAAACCTCGAGTTATTTCTTAGATGTTTTCCGTAACTGCATAGGTGCCTTGAAGTTTTTGTAGAGAATTATTCCCAAATCCTCTTTAGTTCTGTGATACTGGAGATAGTTGACTCTGCTTAGGCTAAAGATAGATCTCCTGGTTGCTGGCTGCCTTGCTGGAGTTGTTCAGCTTAGAGCAGATGGCCATAAATGGAAAGAGCAACTGAAGAGAGCCAGCTACCTTGGCCAGAGTATGGATAATGGGCAACAGGTGTTTCTGTAGTCACTGCTTTTCAAAACCTTTATAAGAGTGAGGAATATGGAGTTAGCTCTGAATAGAATTGTAGTTTTACGTGGTACATTGGGAGTTTTTCAGTGTTGCTGTTGTGTTCAAGGTGCTGTGATCTGTATCAAACACTGTATCAAACTTAACTGTGCTCTATTGAAGCTGCATTTTTTTGTTAAATTAGTTTTCCTAAACTTTCAGAACTTGAAAAAGGAGCTATTTTTACCTTCTTCCCTTAGTTTTTGCATAAAGCACACCCTTTATACTCTTTGTTGTGCTATGTGACTTTTTTAACAACCAAGCTGCTAAAACAAACTCCCAATTATTTTTAATGTCAGAAATCAAAACAGGATAAATATTTTGGAAACTAATCTTGTATTTACATATATATATGTACATACATGGGCATATATATGTATATATTTATCCAATAGACTGAAAATTTGAAGAGAAGTGACCTTTAGATTTTAATGTGATAACAGTTGGAGATGGTACTACTTCTCTGTTCTGCTATATTAATTTGTAATCATCCTCATCACAATCTGGTTTTTTCTGGTTAATTTGAAGGCAAAAGACAGATCTCAGTCTCTTTCTGTAAGCTCTTGAGCACCTCATGGATGAGGAGCTTGCTTGTGAACCAGAAATCTAATCTAGGAAGTGACAGTGTCAGTTCTGCTTGTCTTGTGTCTTCCCTAAATATTTCTATTGACGGGAAGGTATCAAAGGTGTGAAGACATCTGATAATCTCTGGTTTTTCATGTTAAAGATGGAGAAGTACAGTTGTACAGGGATACATGTGGGCTTCTATAAGTAACCTGTTCTCATAAATTTTTTTGTATCCTTCTGCAGTGGAAGCATCAGTTCATGGCAGTAATGTGCACTGCACAGATAAGACAATTGAAGCTGCGGAGGCCTTGCTTCATATGGAGTCTCCTACCTGCCTGAGAGATGCCAGAAGTCCTGGTATGTCAGCCACAGTCTGCTCTGGGACCCATTTCTCCTTCTACCAATCAGTAAAATAAACGAAGTGGGAAGCCTATTTCTGTGGAGAGCTGTACGCTGTTTAAAACTTTTGCCTGCATATTTAAAAACTACTGATTTGTTTGAGTTTTCCATGATTTCTCCACCCTGCAACAAGTGTACTTACAGATCAGATAATTTATCTGAGAGGGGTTGTTGGGAAGAGATAGCTGAGTAATGACAGATTTAAAATTAATTTTTCCCCCTTAACATCACAGAATACTTTTTCACTGTGCAGGTGACAGAGCTCTGGCACAGATTGACCAGAGAGGCCATATCCATCCTCAGAGATACTAAAAAGTACAGGATCCTGGGCAACCAGTTCTAGGTGGCCCAGCTTGAGCAAGGAGGTGGACCATGTCCCCTTCTAACCCCAGCCATTCTGGGTTCTTTGAATTTGACACTTTAAATTGCTAAAATAAAGATTTATTTTAAGGGAAAAGTATTTCTGTTCATCTTTCTATTTTAGAAAGAATACTCAAAAACAATGTGATGCAAAGTGTTACCAGTCTAAAAAACCAAATCTTAATGGTGATGATTACTTTAACTGGTGTCCCTTCTGAAGTTACTTAATATATATTGGATGAAAAACTACTCAAACTGAAATGCAAAAGGTACAAAATAGGAAATGGATATCAGAGTAATGATCAAAGATAAAGCTCTTAATTTGTTTAAATTGAAGTTCAGTTTAGTTCTGAAGAATATTGGTGCAGTACTTGTTTTTGCTTAAAACTGCTGACAAGTGGGCATATTTTGGGGAGTAGGATTGATTTTCAAAGTGACAGGATTTTGGAGCAGAAACCTGCTACACCATTGCATATGCTTTGTTTTAAATAATTTTATATAAGATACATTAGAATAATCAGGTAGAAACTTCATCAGATATTCTTTTTTTCTTCTCTTGTAGTGGAAGTTTTTGTCCCTCCTTGTGTATCCACCCCAGAATTTATCCATGCAGCCATGAGACCTGATGTGATCACAGAAACCGTGGTGGAAGTATCAACAGAGGAATCTGAACAAATGGATGTGTCTCCTGTTCCAACTTCCCCTGATATCCATGAACCAATGAAAAAGAAAAAGGGTATATATGGCTTTTCGTAGGAGCAATCTCAAAATTTTACTTCTGTTGTCCACTGCCGTGGATGGTGCAGTTGATACAGGGGAGGATGGATTGGATGGTCTGATCTCTTTGTTCATACAAACACATTGATGGGAGTCTGAAATGTGAGTTCTTAGAAAAACGGGTCTGCATCAGGAAAAAAGAGGGAACAAGAGAATGGGCTTTGACAAGCCATAAAGGAAGATGGTTTCTGTGTTGTGTATTTTAACACAAAGTGGAGGAAGGATAGAGTATTCAAAGAGGACTTTCATGGTGGCTAACCACTGGTGTCTGAAATATGGATATATTTGGAGAGATGGTAGACTTGGGGTTCATGCAATGAAGCAACAGGGTAAATACTAACTCAAAAAAACATGAATCAGTTTACAAAATCATTTTAAGATCATCTTTTTGCAATTTTTGTCTTTCCGGTCTAATTGGCATGTCTTGGAGGAGAAGCAATTCAGAACAGTGTTTGATTTCTAAGCATTTTGCTATCAAATGAGAGGTTGGCACCTGGTAAGGTTGCTCTCTCTGGTCTAGCAGTTTTATTAGAGGCATCAGCACAGTTCACAAAACTTTAGGAATATTGATTTAATAGAGTTTCCAGACATGCTGAGATGGAATATTTACTTGTAATTTAGAGGGAAACAAATGCAATGTAGTGATAAAATGATACAAATCCAAGATCTGTGAGTCTTAGATTTAATAAAAATGCACATTAACTTATCTGCAATTGAGTTAAATCAGTCTATGAAGTAAGCAACCAAATGGTAATTACACTGGATGTGCAGTAGTAATCTAAGAATATTAAGTTTGTCCATACTTGTAGCAAGGAAATAGCAGGGGAAAAATACACAAACTGCTTTTTTCAGCAAAGGCAAACCATAAAATTATACCCTGTATATGATTAATACTTCTTTTTCCCCATGTTTTATGTACAGCTGGCCGTAAACCCAAGACCCAGCAATCAGCTTTATCTGATGGGTCTCCAGATCTAGGTATAAAGAAGAAACCTAGAGAAGGAAAAGGTATATTTTTCCATTCATTGAGTCTTTAAAAATAAGCAGTGTATGTGCATGGTATTTATCACAGGAAATGTACAGATCTTTAAAAATGTGATGGATGAGATTTTACTGACTATTAGAAGTTTTGTTCCATGTCTTCAAATTTGTTTGTACAAGATCTAGCACAGGGATGTATGCTCTAGGAGTCTCCTAGTACCCTCCACAGTTAATGGGCTGTCTCATTTTTTGCTTTACTTTGTGGTTATTGACTTGTGATGTCTTTAGTGTTGTGTATCAACTTAGTGCTACACATACAATGTATTATGCTACTGCTGTAAGACTGGCTTTCAAGTAGAGGCAGCACATGAGCATATAGAAAGGTGGTGGTTGGAAATACGATTTCGTAGTTAATTGACAAACTTCAGTGGGAATATATTCCTTGACTAATAGGTTGAGTTTAGTTTAAGGGGAAAAACAAATAATGATGTGTTTCTCTATTGGGTGGGTGGAGAATTATGTGCAGGAGGCTTCTACTTTCCTAATGGTTCTCCTGATAAATAAAGGTTCCTTTCTTGGACTCCAAGCCCCTGCTGTTCATTCAGCAAGAAGACAGATTGGGACATTTGCTCACAGGTGTTATCTTTGAGGTGGTGTGCTGTGTATCAGCTCTTCCCCTGGCTACAGGTGAAAAATCTGGATCTCTTCTCCCCTTAGTGCACTGAAAGTTGTTTGGAGATGTTGCTATAGCTGGGAGTAACAAAGTTTAGTGACTTGGAGTAGTAGCATGCTAGCTGTGAAAGAGTGTGCAGTGGTCGACTCCACTATTATTTTGACATTTGTTTGAAAGCAAGGTCTCTGCTGTTTACATAATTCCTTATCTGGCTACAGCTCCTGAATCATGATGTTTGTCCATAGGGCAAGGAAGAATGGGACTGACTTCATGGAGATGTTTGCTCATGGCAACCAGTGAAAACACTAATTAAACTTCCCTGCAGTGCCCACAGTTGCTTTAGATTTGATGTAGCAGTGGACTTCAGTGGAGATGACAGATTTTGTATCTGCTATATTTAAAAACACATCTTGTTTAATTTTTTTTGTGGTCTTCCTGAATCCTTATCTTTCTTTCTATTTCAGATTTTAGTATTACAGCTTTCTGTTACCTGAACAGTACTTTCCTTTTGTCCCAGGTCCTAGTGTCCTGCACAAATAATTTGTAAAAGGAGGCCTGTGTTTCTCTCTGTTCTTGTTTTTGTGCTGGTGAATTCAGCTCTATAGCTTCTTGTTTTATAAAGTGGGAGATGGTACTGCTTTGTGGTTTTTGGGATATTTTTTTAAATTTCTTTTAAATTTATTTTATTTCTATGGCCCTTCCTAATGACCTACATATGTCTCTTGTTCTCATGAAGTATCTCATTTCATATTTTATACTACAACTGGAGCAAATTAATTTTTTTTCTTGATGTCTTGCTAAGTATTTTAACTGGATTTAATTTTTGTTACTTATTTTAAAAAAACACCTGTAAAGGTAGGCTATTTTATATGCAGCATGTTTTTGGAAAACAAGGAATTATTCTACAGTTCAGTACTATCAGAGTTAAGTTATGGAGAAGGAGAGATGATTGTGCACATTTGGAAAGGGATCCCTTGTTGGCATTCCTTCCTTTGTGCATTCTGGCTACTTTCTGGTGCAAAGTGAGGCAGCTGTAAATTTGATTTAATTGTGTCCTACAGTGTATTTATTCTCTTGAAGTTTCTGTTTGCTTTCTAATCCTGAAGCCCGCTTACATTTTTGCAAAAACTCTGTTGCAGACCTATAGCATTTTGTGGTCAACCCAAAAATTCTCTTTCTGAGGAGCTAAGGAATAAAACCCCAGGGATTAATTCCATAAAATCGAGGATGAATGAAAGATTCCTGAGTTCTCTTGTTGACTCTTTCTTCATTATAGGTCTTACTCAAATGTCTCTGAAATCTAGTTGGATTTGGTAGCTCTTGCATCAGTACTTGCTGTTGTTTGGGGCACATTGTAAAGTACAGTTTTTCTCTATGAGGTGCTTTTCCAGAAGATGGAACCTGTGATCTTTTTTACCCTTTGAGGTCTTCAAAGATAGCTGACTTCTCAAAATCTGCAACAGTGGTCTCTAATCTGCCTTAGTTTATTTTAATTATCTTTGCATGGCATAACAAGTGCTATGCTAGGCCATTAAATCTCAGGAATTAATGACCTTTTCTCACACACATGCAAAAATATAATTTGGTTGATGTCCTTGGAGGTAAAGAATTGTTGTTAATGTTCTGAGGTTATTATTCTTGGGGATCTCTCTTAGTTCTCCCTTCTCAGAAACTTAAGGAGTCTTTTCCAGCTGTACAAACTGGAATATGATCTGCTTTTTTTCCTTGGGTTCTCTTCCCCTCTTCCTAGATGCACATGGTCTGGTCAGAGTACAGACAGACCCTGTGTTACGTTCTATGGCACCCTGATAGTGGTTGTCATGAATCCCTTGCTGGGCCTTCTCCAGTGAACATGGTACACCTCTTGAATACCTGACAAGTGCATTAAATTCTTCAGCCTGACTTCATTTTATATCCCCCTAATTACAGAAAGGTACATGGGATTTCTGCCCTGTCAGTATTTGCTTTCAAGAAGTTGGACTGGCTTTGCACCTAAAAGAGTGTTGATCACTCTGCAACATACATTTGGGAAGGGTCAGAACATGGGGCTGATACCAGTGAGTGTGAGAGCCCCAGATCCTGGACAAATTTAACCACAGTTGAGATGGTTTGTTGCTGCAGGTTGTATGCCTTTTAAAAATTGCTTATTTAAATCCTCCTGTTCTGCAGTGTCATAAAATATACTGGCATTTTCATGCCCTGTTCAATCAAATATGAGAAGAAAATTCTGAACGCTCGTCCTGCTGAATAGATAGGTACTGACTTGGAGCACCCTCCCATACTTCTTTTCAAGAACTGAGAATGGGTGTACAGAACAGGCTCCTGTGCCTTATAGCAGATCACTTGGATTAGCTCCTTTCAGAATGTAAATATTTATGGAAACTTCACTAAACTTAACAGAATGAATGAATATGTGCAGGTTATATCCTCTGCGTAACGTTGCTTGTAACACAGGTCATGCAGACTTACGTAAATACGGAGAACTTTGTTATCTTTAAAAGTGGTTTTCTAACACATAAATGCTTTCTGATTATAGGAAATACAACGTACTTATGGGAGTTCCTTTTGGACCTTCTTCAGGACAAAAATACATGTCCTCGATACATTAAATGGACTCAGAGAGAGAAAGGAATCTTTAAACTTGTGGATTCAAAAGCCGTCTCCAAACTCTGGGGAAAACACAAAAACAAACCTGACATGAACTATGAGACTATGGGAAGAGCTCTGAGGTAAAAACTCTTAGATCCTTAAGTTATCTACTGCAATTTAAAATCTGATTCTTAATTTTGCCCATAGAAATATAACTGTTCTGAAGTTTTAAAATCTTTGCCCTCTTGCACATTTAGCCTTCAGTCTTGCAGTCCCTGTAACTTTTTATGTTACCAGCAAATTTGCAATTTTAATTCCTGAAGTATGTATTTGAAAGGTAAGATTTTTTTCAGGTAGATCCTTCAGATCCTTTTCCAGTGTGTTCTAACAGCTTCTTTCCATTCCTCCTTACATTGTAGATTTTACTGTGATTACTTCAGGTTTTCTTGTTAGCGGAGAATGAAGTTTTCTTTAAAATCTGTCACTATGTTGCTTACTACTTGATTGTGCTTTCCTTGCAGATACTACTATCAAAGAGGAATCCTGGCAAAAGTTGAGGGACAGAGGCTTGTATATCAGTTTAAGGAGATGCCAAAAAATATAGTTGTCATAGATGATGACAAAAGTGAGTCCTGCAATGAAGATTTGTCAATGCCTACAGATGAAAAGTCCCTGGAAAGAGTATCTTTATCTGCAGAAAACCTTTTAAAAGCAGCAACGTCTGCACGTGGAGGAAAAAATTCCTCTCAGTTAAGCTGTACCAGAACAGAAAAAGCAATCACCAGAGTTGTGAATATTGCCTCACCAGCTCATGACACATCCTCATCTCGTCCTTCTACTACCACTGCTACTGTCCCAGCAACAACAGCTCCCAGGTTTGTGTTAATGGGGCTGTTGATTTCCAAAGTGCTATTGCTAGATGTCCAAGAGGTTTTGGGTTGGGTTCTTTGCTTGCTAGTTTGGCTTTTTCATTTTTTTATTATGGTTTGGTTTGGGTTTTTTTAAGAACCAGTTAAAAACTTGTCTCTCTTTGAATTGTCTGTCTTTGTTGTTCTCTGTAATGGTGTCCTGTGTTTTGGCCTAAACACACATGTTTATTTTGTAGGACTGTTCGTGTGGCAATGCAGGTGCCCGTTGTCATGACCTCTCTGGGACAGAAAATCTCAACTGTGGCAGTGCAATCAGTAAATGCAGGGTCACCGTTAGTAACCAACACAAGTCCAACCACAGCAACCACTCCAAAGGTAGTAATCCAGACAATCCCTACTGTGATGCCAACGTCTGCTGAAAATGGAGACAAAATCACAATGCAGCCCACCAAAATCATCACGATCCCTGCCACGCAACTCACACAGTGTCAGCTGCAAACAAAAACAGGCCTGTCTGGGTCAGGAAGTTTCAACATTGTGGGAGCCCCATTGGCTGTTAGAGCACTAACCCCAGTGTCCATAGCTCATGGAACACCAGTAATGAGACTGTCGGTGCCTGCTCAGCAGGCCTCTGGCCAGACTCCTCCCAGGGTGATTAGTGCAGTTCTCAAAGGTCCAGAAGTTAAATCAGACACAGCAGCTTCGAAACAGGAATGTGAAGTGAAAACACTGCAGCTCGTAAAGGAGGAGAAGCCGGCAGATGGAAGCAAGACTGTAACCCATGTAGTAGTAGTTAGCACACCCTCAGCTGTTGCCCTTCCTGTAACAATGAAAACAGAAGGAATCATCACATGTGAGAAATGAAGAATAGGTTTCTTCCAGCATGGACTTCTAACTGTTACGGTTTTGAATATACTGACATAATTGGGGGAGGGATGTGGATGCCACCACCAAGTCATAAAGGAGAGTTTTGGAATGTTAATAAATATGTTGAAGACTTACTGGAAAAAGATTTTTCTTCCCGTGTTTCAGTGGGAATTAAACCACACTGATATGCTGATAAAAACTGTCTCTTCCAGTTGGGAAACAGCTGAACTTATGGAGAAGGAAAGAGAGAGGGACTGAAAAGGGACCAAACAATTTCACTATGCTACCGGTTACCAAGTTACACTAAGACCTGAAACACTAAGAAAGAGCTGTGTGAGAGGTTTGCCTTGGTTTTTAGTTTTCAGGGGGAGACGAAAGTCTCATTGATATACAAATGGCAAATTTGATGCATTTTATGTGCATACCAGCGATTACTACTGTGTGCCCACAGTACTCAACTGGTGCTATGTGAAAAACTATGCTACTAGGTATTGTAGGAAGTGAAACAAAGGAGATTAAAGAGCTTCTAAAAGAAGACAGAGGCCTAGAGGGATTTTTGTATCATACAGCTTAAGCAGATTCAAATTGAAAGCCTTAGACTGATTTTCAGTTACCTTTCTTGAAATAAGCTAATGGCTTGTTTGTGTAAAACTTTTTTATTAAAACAAATTTTTTAAAAACCTTGTACCTAGCACAGTATTGTTATAGAATGACATGTAACATATTTTGTATGGTAGTTAAAAGTCTGTCTAAATTTCTTAATCGTGGACAAAGTAGCAGCAGGTTTTCTGCCTTCTGCTGTACCATGCCTGCGTCTCTCACTTAGCCTTGACATCTGTGCATACATTTCAGTTTCAGCTCTACTCTCATTTCAAAGGTCACACCCAGCATGAGCTTTTGTCAGGTAGTTCTAAACCTGTAAATTTTTTTAGTTGAAGTTAAGAGGGAAGTACCAGTGTTCAGAACGAACTATAATAGTTTGTATATTCAACATTTGAAGTATATTCTATTTTGTTGTACTCTTGTTTCAAAGTGTATTCAAGTAGGTTTTACTGAAATACAGAAAGAAAATTTAATGGTGTTTGGTCTGCTTTTTATTTTTGCCTTCTTCCTTTCTTGCTAACTTGTTAACCTTCTTTTCTTATTTGAAATCTTCCAGGCATTTATCCTAGTATACAGTGTGAAATCTTGGGACCCCATATTTTTTTGAATGCCTGACCCGCTCTCTCACTCAGTTGGTTAAATACCTGTGAAGCTTGCTGTAGCTGGTGAGGTAACTTCTGACAGAGGCCTAGTTCTTACACTTTTTCATGATGAAAGGGTGAGCATACACATGAGCTCTGTGAACTACCTAACTGCTCCTCCAGCTACACCAGGTATTAGCTCCATAATTCCAGTCCATGTGTATGGCTTGAAATGTGGCTTACGCTGGTTTCATGGGCACCACACTGGCACATCAGGCTGTGGGTAGTCAGGTGCCCAGTGGACCCTCAGTTCCTAGGGATATGCCCTGAAAAGTCTTCAGGGCAGGAACTTGGATAACCTTGAAATTACTGAAGTCTAAATGATCATCTAAGTACTTCATGCCTGGAGGAGCAATTTTAACAGCTGTCTGGAACTGAGGTCTTCTGTAATGCTAAATACTTACATGCTGAGAACCAGGTTACTTGTTGAGTCCTAGCAGCAAGGCCCATTCTTCCCTTCCATTGGTAAGAAAAGTGGAAATAGCTCCACACAGCCAGGCCAGCATGTGGGGGACTATGAAAGGCTTCTTGGAGAAACTATTCTTTTTCATCCTCTTGTGCTGGGAAGGGGAGTTTAGGAACAAAATTAAGCAGAAGCAGATCAAAAATTATGTATAAGGCAGCAATCCCTTCCATTTGCAGCAATCCAAAGAATCAAAGGTTCTTACACATGAACTGTGTTTCTGGCATGGGGTGGAGGACAAGGAAATGGAGAGAGAAGAGGACTTTTTTTTCTAAGAGGTAGGAAAAGGAAGTAGGGGAAGCTGGGCAATCACTCTTAATTTGGTAGTCTGAGAGGCACTAATGTTCTGGGTAAAGGGAAATGGAGCAGTGTAAAGAGAGGCAGGTGGAATAAATCTGAGCCAAAAGACAAGAAGAGAGAAACAAGTGTTTCTAAACCTACATTTGTAAGTCCACTCTAAGAAACCCTATTCTAAATGGCTGTTACTTGACTGTATCTGAAAGAGATGCTGTATCTCAGAGCATGAAATATCTTTGTCGAGTATTTGTAGTTAAGACCTTTCCAACACCTAATTTAGATACACTGGAAGTCAAATGGGGACAAACTATCTTCCTGGAATTAGATAAGGATCTCCAGCTGATGACCTTCTCTTAATGCCAAGACTTCATTATGTAATGGCAAAAACTAGAGGAATGAAGGCGCACATCTCCACTACTGGTGGAACAGTCAGCTCGTAGCCAGCTCTGAGACACTGCCAGTGCCACGTCTTGCTGCTGAACTGGTGGTGATGCTTTGGCTCTCCCCCCTGGCCACCAGTGAGTGGCACATGGTACTGACTGCCAGAGGATATCTACCAGGAGCTCATGAAGTGATGTGAGAGTCTCAGTCTGTGGGAGGATGTGCTGTAACTGAAATGGAAAGGGGACTTGACCTGATTCTGTAAATTAGTATGTTTTTACTAGTGGTGTTGGAAGATGTGACCTCAGGATGATGGAGCTTTGGTCAGGTTTGTAACATCTGAAACAGATGAAAGGAACACTAGAATATTGAAATAGTTAATACATGGCTATGCTCCCAGGCTTTTGCAATCCCATTGAAAAATCTGTTGTTTTGTATATGTGTGAAAGTGGGACTCCCTTTTACGTCTGAATCTGGTGGATCACATAGAAGAGTCCAGGCTTAACTCATCCTTGACGAGCAGTAACTCTGAGATGTGTGGGTAGAATGAAACTTGTGTGAATTGAGTATGCTTTATATATAAGGCATTGAGACATACACAGTCATGGTATCACTGATTTTGCAGATAAATACAACTATTTTTATTTTTCAAATCCACTGGTTTAAGTTATAGAATGAAAAGGGTGATGCTGTGTAATCCACAGGGGGAAAAATCATGAGTGTGAACTGCAACTCAGAATAAATGTCTGAGTATCAAAAATAAGAAAAGCTGAAAGGGGAATCCCATGCCAGAGACAGCTGTTTTTGTTAACTCTCTCATGCACATCTTTCCCGGTGAAGGGTTCTGGGCCTTGACACAGCTCAAGTTGTCTGGGTAAAGTGCGTTGAAATGAAGGCTGAGCTCTTGGGATCCTCTGCTAATTGATTTCATCAACTTTAGGGCTTTGGAGAGTTACATGAGGTGATCAGGAATGAGTGAGCCAGGGGCAGAAGATGGAGAGGTGCCTGAAGTCTCGAGTTTGCACTCAGCAGGACGTGCAGCAGGGATCTCAGCTGCATGTGAAGATTGTTACTGCCAGAACAAGCTAAATGCAATTCTGCCTTGTATAGACAGTCAAATAGCAGGTGTTAAGCTTATTAAGAAGATTCAAATGACACTATGTATTTGGAATCTAATTGTTCTGCAGGAGAAGACAGTGTTTTAATAAGCTTGCAACAGCTTCTGCCTTTCAGCAAATTAAACAAGTGGGTCAGTTCTTCCTGGAGCTTGCTTGAGAATGAGGGAAAAGTGTCACTGCTAAAGCTAAGGCAGCCTTTATTCAAGATGAAAGCAAGGGATCTGTGGAGACTTTTTTTAGCCTTGGTGTGCTTATAAGGCATACAGCCATAAGAAGAGCTTAAAAGACATTTTTACTGTAAGAGTCATACCACTACACAGGAAAAAAAATCCTTTCTGCTTCTTCTGAAAAATATTTACTGTACTGATATTTATAGCTGGCAGGAGTATTTCAGTGCCTCTTGCTGCATAAAACAAAGCAAGAGCAATAATCCATTTATGTTTTCCAAAAGAGTCTGTCTGCAAATTAAATTATGGCATGTACTGGAATAAAAGGGTTGAAGCTGCCTGGGACCTTACACTTTAGTTTTTGTGGTCTGTCTGTCTACCTTTTATTAAAATACAGCAGAAAAGGTTCACCATTTGGCTGTAGCAGGGAATTTCTGAGTAGGACAGTATTAAGAATTGCCTTGGGAGGGGAAGGTCCCCAGCCTTTTCAGTTATTCCACCCCCCCTTGCCTTCAAAATTACCCTTTAAGGAGATGAAGCAGTGAACATCTACTGTAACATGCCCAGGATGAAAGAAAAATCCCAGCCCTTTCCACTTCAGAAGAGGTTCTGCAGTGATGGCAGTATCATACAAATCACACTCTTTCTCAACAGTTTGGTTTCTTGTGTAGCAGAATTAGTGTTGCAAGCAAGGGTATGAATTAAAATGTCTTAAGAATCATACAGATACCAAATACTCTACTGTGAGAGTGATAGTGGGAATTCTGCAGCTGTGATAGTTCAGTTCCTGCTGGTAAAGAGCCTCCCATAATCGGGCCTGTGGCTCTGTGCTCTGGCAGTGGGAAAGGTGCCACACTGATGGACACCTTAACTGGCCTGAGGAAAACGGAGCTGCTTACACAAAAGTGAAATGAAATCATGGGCTTTTTGGTGCGAGTGGTGGGGGTTTTGGTTATGGTTTATTTTGTTTTTAAATACAGACCTGATCTTTGCTCTCAAGTCAGGGCTTTCTACCACAAGTATAGTTTCTTCCAGAAACTGCCAAAAGGAGTCTTGGATGAAAACTCCAGCTTCTGGTGTGACTGTGGTAGATGAGCAAGGATTTGACTTACTCAAGGCACTGTCTTATGGGTCCACATTGTAGTCAGTTTTAGAAGTGTTCAGCTGCAGATGACTATGGATGTCAATTAATGGGCACTTGTATTATTTCTCTTCCTTGCAAGACCATTTGAGAGAAGGTCCTAAGATGAAATAATCCTGAAGGAGAAGCACTGCATCTCACCCCTTCTGTGGAACTGAGGGCAGCCAGCACCATAAAAAGGAAGCTGTCAGTGTCTTGTTGGTATTAAACATGGCAGCAACACTCAAAGGTCTGTCTTTTTGTGGGGCACTGGCAGTGTTGCATCTCTTGCCCAAAACCTCCCCCAGAAGTGCCACCCTTCTGGCTTCCAGGGACACAATTTGCTCTTTCTGAAATTCCAGTCAAAAGAGGTGCTGGCATGTTGCCCCGCAGGAGTATTCACCAAGGCCATTGGCTCCTTGGTTGTAAAATCCTTTCTATCTGGGGAAAGTCAAATACACATAAATCCTAGGCAGGTTAAAGGAGCCTCTGCTTGGAAGCAGACCATTGCCCTCATCCTGCAAGGGCCAGGAATATGTGCAGAGCATGTCACAGCTGTGCAACAGCACTTCATTTGTTTGCCTGATGAGGAGTGTGTTTGTGTGGGAATTTGAGACTTCCAGTCACCAGACTCCATATTTCCCTTCCCAGCAATGCAAGTAATTTATGGGCTGTGTAAAGCTCACACCTGTGGCATTCCTTCTCTTCAAATGAGGTTTTAGAAGAAAGTGGCAGATGCAGCTGCATCTTTTGAGGGGCCAGCCTTCCCAGGCACACTTAGCAGTCCTCAAGGAGGAATTCTTGCACCTAGCTAGGACTAGCTAGGTTTGCAGCTCCATACAGCTGTTGGAAAAGGGGAATATTTACAGTAAATACAGTGTAGGTTTCCTCTCTAACTAGAAGAGTGAGCAGCTTAACAGCTAAGGGTAACTCCTTTCCCTTCAGACTTGTGAAATTTGGACATTGCAAGTTGGAGAAAGAGTGTGTATTGTGAAGGCAAAGCAGCCATGCTACCTTGAGACTAGGGTTGGGGAAAAGAGGTCTGGAAGGGGGAGCATCAGCACTTACTTGAAGCTCACACTGGCTGAGACAGGTCACCTCCTTGGCAACAGGAACTTGGGGCAGGGAAGTGAGAAAGCAGGAGGGATATTACTTTTTTCTGAAGAGTTTTATTAATAAACACCTGGAACATTTTAGAGTTACTATGCACCCTACTTCACACAGAAATACTGCTTTATTTGCCCTGCCATATCTTCCTCAACTATCTAAATGTCAGCCCAACTCCAACTGTTACCCCTCTTCCCTCCTCTCTTCCTGTATAACGACATGTTTACAATCCATATATGCAATTCCTATGTCACCAATGAACATCACAGGAGTACCAACACACCTCTGTTGTAGCCCAGATGCTTCACCAGAGTTTTCCTGGGTCACAGGAAGAGGCTCCTGAACACTGTCACTCAACGATTTCCAATCAGATGCAGGATCACCAACTTCTCAATAAATAAATTTTATCTTATAACAGGTTCCAGTGTAGCTTTAGATTCTAAAGATAAATAAAAGAAAATCTTTCAACTTTAAGATTGGCCCTTTACTGAAATAGCTAGATTGACAAGACTACAAATTTAAACCATTTAGAAAAGTAATACTCAAAGCAGAGGAAGAAATAAGTCCCCAGTTAGCTGTGTCCTTCAGAGGGAAGCACAGAAGAGATGAAGGTACAGTCACTGTACAACCTACAGGCTGTATGTGTGTGACAGACACATGCACATTGTTCTGGAAAAGTGAGAGTATTACTCCAGGTCACAGTCAGCCTCTCTTTCCTCACCCGCTCTTATTGGAGGAGGCCTTCCTCACACTTCTAATGAATTTGTCATCTCAGGTCATGGAAAAATGACAAGACCACACTACTATGAGCTTTGCTTTTTGTCTAAACTACATTAAACTTCCTTCATATTGCAACAGAAAAAGATTTAAGATAATCTCACTGGGTAGTTGAATCTCACTCCCTTTGGTACTTGCAGAAGCTTAACATGAAATAAATAAAGTTAGCATGCCGTCAGGGCAAATTGTTTTACAAACACAAGTGTTTTGATTTAAACACTGAAGCCTCCGCATTCATTAGAGGATTAAATCCTTAAAACAGGGGGATAAAGCTCATTTTCCTTCTAGTTTTCAAACCCTGACATGGCAAGAAGACCATGACGAGAACACTGGCTTCTTTCTTCCTCCCTTGAAGGCTGCACATTAATGAGGGCTGAACAGCAAGTGTAACTCCAAACAAGTGCCTGAAATAATGGCTAGTATTTCCTCATCTTTCAGTAGCATCTAGCTTCAAAGGTTTTCTCTAAAATAAAGACTGGTGAGTTCAGACACTGCAATATCCGGTGGCATTCCAAGACATTACAACAGCCTGTCAGGGTCCTGATTAAAACTAAAGTCACACACGAGGGACAGGTGATCAGAAGGGTAATTGAATGAGGGCAGCCTGTTGGGCCCAATTTGCTCTTCAGTCAGCAAGCCCAGGGCTGAGTTCACATTCAAGGCATGCTGGGAATACCAGATATAATCCAGTGTATGCCGGCACTCTCCAGAGGGCCGGATCTTCCAGGTGGTGTAGGGGGGCTCCGACTGTCCATCGGGGCTCAGCAGCTTGTATGCACTGTTTAAATTGAGGCTAGAGTTTGAGAACTCCCTATAGACCTCCTCGGTTGGCTCCGCATTGAAGTCTCCGCAGACGATCAGGGGGATCTTTGCTCCTTGGGTGATGTTCTTCAGGTTCTGGAGGAGGTCACAGCCCTGCGCGGAGCGGAACCTCTCCCAGCCCGTGCGGGCTTTCAGGTGGGTGACGGCGATGCAGAAGAGCCTCCCCGTTTCGTGGCACTTGAGCGTCTGAGCAATGGCCACCTGGTTGGTCTTCAGCTTCATGGCCGTCAGCCGGATGTTGGCACTGCTGACGAGCTCGAAGCGCTCCTTGAGGAAGAACATGGCGCAGCCATCCGGCCCGTTGTTGTGCTCCACATCCAGGCACGGCGACCACGGCTTCGGGAAGAAGGTGCACTGGTAGCCCAGGCGGCTGAGGAGTGGCTCAAAGGTGTCGAAGTAGTGGTCGACCTCCTGAAGGCACAGGATGTCAGGCTTGTAGGCAAGGATTTCCTCTAGGATGAGGCACTTCCTCTCCTCCCATTTCAGAGCTTCCATGGGGCACTGAACAAAGTTGTCTTTGCCTTCCCCGAGAGCTGGAATTAGCAAGGAGAGGGGAAAAAACCCAAAAGTTACCAATAGCTGGAACAGCCCGTCATCCTCCAGGTTTTATCAGTTTACATGCACGTCATGGGTTTTACAGGAGTAGCTGGTGACTTTAAGGGTACCAGATTTGCCAATGGGTGTGAGAATCCCTTCTCAAGTCACTGGAGTCACTCCAAAAAACTTAAGTTCCTTTTACAGATACAAGATATATTAAAGACTTTCTCTCCCTCTGCCCACTACACAAGGGCAAGTACTTCCACATGTGGCTGCTGCAGCTTAAGCCAAAATAAAATGAAGTAGGTTAAAAGTGACTTAACTGCAGAAGGTTAAGGCAGTCCCCATGAGGGAAATTTCCCACCCCAAAAGATTTCAAAATGAGGCTGTTGCACAAGTCAACTTGTAGCCTTGATTCAAAACTACCAGTTAAAATTATTTTTAAGCATTAAGAATTTGCATAGCAGATCTGAATTTCTGGATAGTTCACCAATAAGGTAATCAGAAACTGAAGAGGAACTTTACAAATAAAACTTAGGAAAAGGATAAGACTCCTCTGGGGTTAGCAACAATCTAAAACTGATGGGTCACAGCTTTTAGAATACACTGTGTTCAGTTAGGACAGGAACGTAGGGCTACCTTTGGCATTAGAGTTGCAAGGAGAGACCTTTTTTCCTTTCCTATGGGACAGAAAGAAAGCCACTATTTCAAGTGCTCAAAATATTCCCTCAGTCAGTTGTATCTCATGTAGTTCATGCCTCTCCCTTTGCTCTGCCAGGCTTTTCATTGATGCATTTGGTCTCGAGGTCATACAAGCATCTCCTACCTTGGGCAAGGATGTTCCACTGCATGACCCGGATGGGGCGGTGGTTACTGGGAGTATTTTTCTTCAGGTTCACAAAGTTCCTCTGAAACCGGGGCGGTCGCTTCTGCAGGACAATCTGACATTCCTCCAGCAAATCCTTGGGGTCTATAGGATCTAGCTGTGCTGAGTCCAGCTGCTCCAGGCACTCCTGGTGCTGGGATACGGCACCACTGCTCAGCGTCTTGGCAAGCACACTGTAGAGCCGGCTGGTGCTGTTTCCCATGGAACACACTGCAAGGAAAAAACTGGTGTTAGAGATGGTCCACCACAACTCATCACTTGGGTACCTTTGTTGCAATGCCAGCCATTGGTGGTTTGTGCAGGAGCCTGCTCCTGAGTCTGAGACAAAATAAGAAGAATGCAGAGATAGGGTTAGTCCTGTCCAGTCTCATGTTCTGCCTGTCTTCAAGGGCTGCAGCCTGCTAACAGCCTGGTTTAAGACATCATGCTGCTGTGTTCTAAGGCAATAAAGTCTTTCAACCAGAATAGCAGGGCCAAGATTAACTCTGCACATGCTGTAGAAAACACAATAGAGCATACTTTTTCGCTGTTCAGAGGAGAGAGCCCAGCAGGTGGACAAATGCTGCCTGCTCCCTATTTCATGTGCAGAATTTGCTTCTGATGAAGATGGCACTCTGTAGGGCCTAGTACCCTGTGTCCATCTGGGATGCCTCCAGGCTGCAGACTCCAGCCTGCAGGACAGCCAGCAGGGTGACTCATTCCCTCAGGTTAATATTTAATAGGAATTTCTGATCACAGTTTCATTTATCCCCAAAGCAATAATGTTGTCACGAGCATGACGCAGCCAGATGCTTCAGCTGGCTTAGACCTCAGGATGGGGAGTGGAGAAGGCAGTGTCTCCCAGCTCCACAACACTACGTTCATTCCCCTCACCCTTTATCCTTTGTCCCTTTATCTCCTTGCTCTTTTGTGCTACGCCCCAGCTCAGCAGTTTCCAGCACTCCCTGCAGTCCTCCCTGAGCCCCAGCCACCTTCTGTTCCTTTGGCCATCTTACCCACATGACTTGCACACAAGCTGCTCTCCCTGCTAATGCAGCTGGCCCTCACCCAGCCCTGTGTCTCCTACAGGGATCTCCCCCCATCCCACACAGGGTCACAGCTGCCACGGGATGGAGGTGTACATGCGTACACCCTGCTCTGTTTTGCCTTTTGGCTTATGCAGTTTGTGGTATTTCTACAATGAGTGTGCAAGAGCTCTCCAACCCTATCTCAGGGAGAGGGCTTTGCTCCTTCAAGCACAGGCAGGAAGGGCAGTGCTTGCACCGCAGCAAATTGCCTAAGAGGTAACGCTGACTGAGTTTTGTTGTTGTCTCAATTATTTCCTCTGAATGCCTTCTGCAAAGGGAATCTTAAGCAAGAACTTCAGTGTTGCACTCCTGTTGGCCCACAGTGGTTTTGAAGCACATTTGTACATTTGAGTTACTTAAAAGAGGAAGAGGATGAAATCTGCATCTTGTGCACATATCTTGCAGCAGATTTGGGGTGCTACCCAACACTCCTGCATGTTCACACTGAACTACAGCACTACAAATTGTAAGAGCTGGTGACAGATGTACAATAATGACAGGCTATGGGGCAGGCAGGAAGATGGACACTTACATTCAATAAACACACTCAGGAGGAAAAGAAAGACTGCAGTATAAGCCTCAAGTCCTTGCATTTAGGAAAATGGATACTTTTAAAAGACGCTAAAAACTATTTGTTTTAATGTGCATTTTGTAGGTGTAAGCCCACGGAACAGTTCTAAGAAAGTTGTGTAACGGGAATTTAGACTAGATATAGGATGTCTCTCCTCGTCTCTGTCCTTATAGTAAAGTACTAGGAGTTCCTCAAACTGAGATGTGATCTTGAGCACACTCAAAGGAATGTCTTTCCAGGGAAGCTATCTATGTGTAATGTTTCCGTTTCTGCAGTCTTTCTCAGTTTACAGTTCTTCTCAAGAAGTCAAGTGCTGCTGAAGTAGAAGAAATGGCATTTAATAGTGAGGGCAAACAAAATCCCTAAGCAGAGCCCTGACACAGCTGTGAGGGGAGAGGGAGCAGGAATGAAACCACGCTCTGTGCTGGATACAGAAGAGTGCCGTTTACACATAACAAGAGCTGCCAGGCAGCCATGTAGAAACCCCAAGAAATCAACAGAGCTTTTAATAGAAGCTCCACAGGGAGCCACTCACCTATTTTTAGGATAGGTACAACCCACTGCTAAGTGCTGCAACTGGAGATAAGCACAGTGTTTTCTGCTTCATCAGGGGTGCTGTCAGCAGCACCATGCCATGGATGAACATGGCTCACGTGGGGCTCTCCAAAGAAATACTGGGAAATAATTACCCTCCAAGAAGCTATTAGTAAGATCTTAGGCTGCTTGTGGCTTGACCTGAGTCAGAGGGATGATTTTGAAAGGGACAAGGTAGGTGTAACACAGCTGGAGTCAAAGGCCTGTTGGCAAAGCCCTGAGCAGCTTACAGCTGTCACAGCAGGATCAAGGCTAACCTCAGCCTCCACCTGCCAAGCTGCAAACAAAGCCAGAGTATTGTCTAAATCTCATCATCCCTGGGATCACGGGCTATCCAGCTCTTTATGGGGCATAAAGCATAGCCAAACCTGCACTATGGCCCTGAACTGATCTGACAGCTTTTAAAGTCAGTCATGTCTCAGGAAGGAAAAAGAGCTTCAGTCTTCTTTTGTGGATCCAGAGAAGATTGTCTGAAAGAGGGTCTGGACCATAAACTAAGCACTTTCAGTCCTGGTATAGGTGGCTTGAAAGTTCTTGGCTGAAGGAGGAGGCTCCTTGGGAAGATTCCAGCTTAAGGTGACTGCTGATCTGCACAAGTCCTTTGTACCCTGAGTGCTGAAATCATGACAGCACAGACTAAGGCATTCTGCAGAATAGGAGCCAGACCAACAACCTGAACATGGAAACTCCAAACACAAAATTCATTTTGTTATTTCTGCAATGCTGAATCATGTCCACAGCAGTCCAGCTGCAGAATACAAGCAGAAGGTCACCACTCCTGAAATCTTACAGTGCAAGTTAAGTGACCTGTAACTTGCTGGGATAACGTGTGCTGCCAGTGCTGTGAGGGGCAGAGGAAGAAGCAGACTCCTGAGCTTGCACTGAAGCAGTGGGTAGTGAACATGAAAGTGATTCTCTTGGTGTGATGCAACAGGGAACATCAACTCAGCAATTACCATTCAAAGGGCTTAAAATCAAAAAGTTCCTTCCTCTCAGCAAGGGTGGTACCTCAGCATAGTAAGGGCAAGAGAAGAATTCAAACTGTGAATTAAGTGTAAGAACAGGGTGTAAAGATGGAAGGTTTCTTGCATCATAAAGCACAGAAGAGATGAACTTCTAGGATCTCAGGCAATGAGCAATCAGAGACTTTACTTTAAGGACTTTGCTTCAGAGATGAGGGCTGGAGAAGGTTCACCTTACCCTGACCTTTTGGGTAAGGTGAACAACATTCCCCCAGCACCACTTTCAGCCAGAAGCCCTACCTTGTTTACCACAGGGCTTTCCCTGACAGGTGAATGGCTCCACACACCTGCAGTCTGGAGCTGCATCAGCTTCCACAGCCCCAGAGGCTGGCAGCAGCTAGAGATGCCCTCCCTGGAAGCCCAGTTCTAGGAACAACTTGACAGATGCCATCCCTGTGTCACAAAATCTATGTTACAAGGTATCATACTACATGTACAACCTTGCCTGGGACAGCAATGAGAGTTCGTCAGAGCAAGGCAGAAGCTGCCTGCTCTCAACAGGCAACACCAGAAAGAGAGAAGCTCAAATCCTGCCTCCAGTAATATAGACAATCAGTACTTGGCACAAGCTCTGGAAACCTTTATCTTCGTGAGTGCTTTATTAATCATGAGCTTGATTCTGCCAGCTCTCAGAAGCATATGCTCCTCTTCCCTGTAGTGCCATGAATCTTCAATCCTACCATATGGCATCCTGGCCTAGCTTCAACAGGAGGAATGGAAGTACCCTGCCCCACCCTGGCTTTTACACCCCTCCTGTAGCAGCAGCAATAGGGAATGAACTCACTTCAGCCCAACCCCAGCTGAAGGCAGTAGGGAGAAGTGGATCTCCTGCGTACCAGGTATGTAATACAGCCTCAAACACATTGCCCAGAGAAGCTGTGGCTGCTCTACCACTGGAAGTGTCCAAGCCCAGCCTGGATAGGGCTTTAAGCAACTTGGTCTAGTGAGAGGAGCCCACTGAGGGAGGGCTGGAACAAGACGACCTTTAAGGTCTCTTCCAACTCAAACCATTCAATGATAAAGAGTTGGGCTTATCACCTCTCCCACCAGCAACAGTCTGGACCAACAGTGACTGCTGCCCCAGCTTTCAGCACAAATGGTTCCGGCTGAGCATTCTGAGCCTTGGCCAGAGTCAACAGAGGTGGCTTAAGGCTGGATGCCTGCAGGGGTGCGGCGGGTGCATCACCGCCCTGATCCGGGTCCGATCAGAGTGCAGAGAGTGGGGCACACGCCAAGATTGTGTCTGCACAGGCACACAAAGGCACCTGGGCACTGTCCAAGTCTCATGTGAGCAATGAAGGGGTGTAATTATTTAAAGGTACAGGCAAGTAGGGACCTGATGGCTGCTGCTGCCTGCCTGACGGTAACCTGGGCTGTTCCCACACACGGTCTTGAGTGAAAAAACCTCACTGTGAGTCAAGCTCATCCTACACAAATCGCAACGCTGAAGAGGACAGCTCAGCTATCCGAGAGCATGCTCCCGACAGCGGCATGTGGACACTGACCCTCTGGCTCACCACACAGGTCACCCCACCGACACCCGGGTTTACCCCAGGCACCCAGCCTACGTGTGGGCGCAGAGGGTGCCCCATCCCTCAGACGGAGGGCATCGAGCCAGAAACCCCTGAAGCTCCAGCGGGTGCCCCGCAGCGCCTGTCGCGATGCTGCGGGATGTTGCCCTCTCACCCCGGGTGGGCGAACGCCACAGGCGCTGCCTTAGGGCCCAAGGGCCGGTGCAGTCCCGGAGATGTGGCTGGCGAAGGGACAAGGAACACGCTGATGGGAAGGACAGTCCAAATCCTGCTCCGACAGCAGCAGCCCGGCACCAGCCACCCAGTGACCGGGCCGCCCGGCTGTCACTCCGCGCGGTTTCGGGGCAGCCACACACCCTTCTCGGTCAGTACCCACCTGTGCGGGGCAGCGTCCCCGGTGCGGGCGGGCCGCCCGCTGCTGCCCGCGGGGCGGCGGG
>VZTZ01013472.1:0-10807 GCA_013400955.1 Drymodes brunneopygia | reverse complement strand
CCCGCCCGGTCCGGCCCCGCCCGGTCCGGCCCGGCCCGGTCCGGCCGGGATCCGCGGGGCTCGGCACCCCTGGCAGGCCGTGCGCAGCCGAACGGGTCTTTGCACCGCGAGGGGAGGCACTGGGCTGCCTCGCTGAGACCCGCGCATCCCCCTGGCTGCGCCCGCCACGTCCTGAGCAGCACGTGGAGAGAAGGACGCTCCCCCAGCACAGCGTTCCGCATGTGCCATCCGCTCTGGGAGCCTGCTGGGCTGGGGGGGAAAACAGTGGAGCAGCCCCCAATAAGGGGGGTCTGGACCCCAAAGCAGGGAGCTGGGGGCGCCTCTGTTGGGTGCTTTTGTTTCTTGTTCTCCCCGCTTCCCGTGTCCCCTTTGCTCCAGCGCCGTGTGTCAGGCCAGAGGGGCCAAGTACAGCCCGAAATTCCTCTGCTGAAGTTAGGGCAGTGCCCGCAGCTTGTCTGAACAGGCTTCCTTCTGAAAATGTGATTTTTTTTTTTTTCCCCGAGAAATACTTGATTCTTCATGTGTTTGATAAACTACCGAGGGGAGCTGGGGGAGGCAGATGCCTCCTGTGAGGGATGCTGCTGCAGGAACTAGGACAAGCTGGCAGCATGGCATTAGACCCGGGTCTGCTTAAACACCCCTGGCATATCCCTCTTTTTCTCACGTTTTCCCTTGCTAGGAAGATGGCATTAGGGCACAGCAGTTAATCCCTGTGTTCCCTGTGTTGTGGTGTTCCAGTGCCTGCTGTCAAGGATTTTTTTTTCCCAGCTTGCTGCCTCCTGGGCTTAGGGTGGTTATAACCATCCTCTGGAGACAAGAGAGAATAGTAGAATCATTTAGGTGGGAAAAGACCTCCGGGACCATCAGGATGAAAGTTTTTGTTTGGGTGCTGGGGGTGTCCTTCTCTTGGTGGTCTCCCAAGCCCCAGCAGCCCACTGCACCAACCATACAACAGGATGGGGGACACCCAGGAAAAGGGGCATTGGGGAGGCAAAGGATGCTTCTAGTCCTGTCACATTAATCAGATAGAACCAACAACCCACCTCTGCCACTGCCAGACAGTTCCAGAACTGATCATTATGAATGAATGGTGGTCCTCAAAAGTATGGTGCAAGCATTAAAAAAGACCATTGCAGAGCAGCCTCAGAAGAGCTGTCTCAGTTCAGCAGCATCACAGGCTGGGCTCCACTGCCGAGCAGAAGTCAGGTTTTGGAGAGGATCTTAGCTCTGTTCTTTGTGCTATCAGGATGAATTACCTGCAGGCTGCCTGTGTGGGTGACACGTGACCTCAGTCTAAGCTGCAAGTGAAGGGGATTTCACAACCTCCCTGAGCTCTCAGAAAACTCCTGTCTGCTTTGGTTTTGGGCACATGTGTAGGCATGCCTCTGGTACAGGGGAAAGGGAGTTCTCACCTCTCCAGGGACTAAATTGGCCTCTAGAGCTGGAAGCAAATGCCAGGTGCCATCAGAAAGATGGAACTCGTCTTTTCCACTGGCACATCATAAGATCTCTGATTTTCTAGGTGCCTGTCTTTCCTAAGCATAACAGCTGATCCTGCTTTCCTCAGTGCAAGAAGTGCATCTTGGCTTGGGCAATATTGGTTCATCCCTGTCCTTGTTCTAGCAGTCTTGTAATCGTGCAGACTATTTTTCATAGGCCTGGTCTTTTTTTTTCCCCTATAAAAAATGAACATGCTTCTTTCACATCATGTCTTCTAAATCTCCTCTTACTGCTCTCTCCTCAAGCCTCTCCTTGACCCAGTTCTTCCCCACTCTCCTGCATATAGCCCACCACAAATTTGCTCATCTTTCTTTGTGTTACTTTCCCTTCCAGCCACATTTGTCATTGTCAGGTTGTTCTTCACCACAATTTTCCACAATATTCCACCACAAATATTTGCACAATAGTGCAAGGAACTTTCCTTCCCCCTTGAAGGCAGGTGCATTGTTTGTCTTTCTTTCATCACCTGCTACCACTCTTCTTGCTTGGATTTTGGAAGGCACTTGTTAGAGGTTCAGAGACAACTTGGGAGAGTATCTAGAGTCTTCTGGGATGATGGAGTTAACTTTTCTTTCTGCCCATCCTCTACTTGCTTTGCTTCCTTTTTCAGACTTTCCTGTCTGATTTCTAGAACTGAGTTTGATCCCTTGTACCATTTTGATGCTTTGGACCCTCTTGGCTCTGACTGATTTCATCCCAGTTTCATCCCTGGAGGCTTGTGCTAATTCTGTTATTCTCATCTGTAATTTTATCTATGTGTCTTTGTTCCTCATTTCCTTTTTTTTTATCAAAGCACAGATGGTGGTCGTCTCACAAGCCCTCTACTCATGGTGTTTTTCTCTCAATGGTGCTTTTCTCTTCAAAAAGACATCTACAGAACAGCTGCAGTTTCAAAGGTGTTCTATAGATCTTGGTGCTTAAACTTACACCTGGCTGTGTGTAGGCTCATCTAGCCCTCCCTGAGCAAATTACTGTAATGTAAATGCTTTTAAACAAACTAAAAACCCTGAGAAAGATAATTAAACAACAGGTAGGTAATTAGTACCCCATTAACTTTTTCAGTTTTGTTTTCTGTAAAATGAAGTGGCCTGACCTCGGCAGGGAATGCTGGGAACACGGGGGAGAAGCAGCTGGACAGCCTGGGAGGGAAAAGGCTGGAGCCTAGATTTCTCTGCTTTCAAGCACGGGGACCATTCCTTGAAGATCTCTCAGCTCTGATTCATATCTTTTCCACTTAAATACGAATGGAAGAGAGAGAGGCTTGACTGCCATGCAAGACTGGGAGCCCTGGTTCCTTGCTGGGCTCTGCACCTGACTGGGCTTGTCTGCTCTCAAGTCTGGGCACCCTTACCAGAAGGGCAAACTTGTGACTAAGAGTTTATTTCTATGCTTGTTGTGCATGAACCTCTGTAACCAGCTTCCCCCCCCATTTTCAGAAGACCAGATACTTCTGGAAGCACAGAGTGGTTGTTGATCCAAGGAATCCCTGAGCTGTCCCAATGGCCCTGCCATTTCTGGTGGGCTTTGGCAAAGAAAATCCCTGACTTTCTTTGGAGGTACCTATCCCCTTGGTAGTGGCCAAGGGCGTAGGTAGCCTGGGTTTGGCTGCTGACAGATCAGAGACTTGGTGACAGGGAAGCTGCTGGCTTTGTGTCCTGCTCAGGAGATGAGGCAGCTGGGCCCATCTCTGAGCTCCAAGTCCTCAGCTCCTGTTAGGCATTTGCTGGCATTCAGATGCATCTTATCCTGATGGTTCTGCCCTCCTGCCCCATGGAAAAACCCTGGGTTTTCCCCAGAGCTGGCTGCTCATCCTCCTCACCTCCTGTTCCAGCAGATTTCTTGGAGCTGCTCACCACCTGGCGAGCTTAGCAGTCCTTAAGTAACTAATGAATGGCAGTACAATGTGTTTGTTATTCATTTTATTTTTCTGGTGACTCAAGTAGTTGGGTTTAGGCCAAACCACCCCTTCATGTGATGTCCAAGGACGAAGGAAAGAAGGTTTCCTGCTTCCTGTACTGCATGTGCTTTTCTCTGCTCTTTTGAGTGTTGGCTTTCCTTAGCCATGTGTGCCCCTGCTTGCATGACAATAACAAAGGCATTTGGGAAAGAAAAAGAAGTCCCTGATGATGCATGAAGCTGTTTCCCACACACACTGCTCTGTTCCCAGAATTGGGAAGAGTGCTGATTTAGCTCCAAAATGTGAATCATTGTTTGCTGGGCATTGCTTAGGGTGATTCAAAAGCCCTATCAGCCTTCTATGGAAAATAAACTCCTTCTGAAAATACACAAAAGATAAGATTAATTTTAGGTGCACGTGACTTAGTGAAAAGAGAAGTTTCTTCAGGAATTGATCTCAGCTATCCCATGTGCATCTGACTGATGTTTCCACAAACTAGGAACAGTGAGCAAATGGAGAGAAGAGGTCGAGGTCAAAGAGTGCATAGCCTGTGAGAAATGCTTTTTTCTTATTTTTTTGACCTGATCTTACCCTGGAGATGCTGGGCTTTCCAACACCCTGCCCAGACTGTTAATCCTTTTCCAATGCTGTGGAAGTCTGTTACTTACTAAAAAATACAGCTTTGACTGAAGTTTTTCCAGCATCTAATAAAAGCAATGATTTCCTCAAACTTCCCTTCCTTGGGATTAGTATAACGATAAGGATAATGATCCTTCCACTTCCTTAGTCACTTCCTCCCAGCTGCCCATCCCTGTATCAGAAAAACATTTGTGTGGTGTTTGATACTGCTGCTCTTACTGCCAACATTTTCAGCTTGGAAAAGCATGCTCTGAAGCTGCCATCTCTGGGGAGATGGACAGCAATCCCTGGAGTGTCACAGTGGATTAAGGGGAGAAAGCCTGTGGCACTTTGATTCTGCACAGCACAGGTGGCTGTGAGCAGGGTGGGTTTGAACTTCCTGGTGCACACAGATGCCAACACCCGATTTCTCCCTGGAGCAATGCCATCACCTGAAGTGCTGGATGCTTTCCTGTGGGATTCTTTGTGCCCCCTCGTGTGGGATCGAGCAGAGGCATGGACTTCACACGAGATGACAACATGCAAAGACCTTTGTTGTGTAGTGAAAATTCCTTATATACCATCACACAAACAGGCTATATCATCACATAAACAGGCAGTGATTCACCACAGTGTTCCCCAGTCACCTGGGATATTTTACAGTTTTTGCCTTTTATGGCAGCAGGAAACAAAGCCTTATAAGGTCACAAACAGTAATCCTCACTCCTAATAGGTCTAACAATCTACAAACCCACAATTCTCTCCTAGCCCATCCCTGGTGACTTGGATGTATTTTCATGGGTCCCAGGGTTCCCTCCGGGCTGAGGAAAGAGGCTCATTCTGGCCTTCGAGGCCTGCTCCTCTGTCATCCCCATCGTGTAACCTGACACCCCAGGATGCCCTTTCCCCCTGTCACATCACCTCCCCACCATCAGCCTGCTGTTGGGCTCCCTCCCTCCCTGGGCAGCAGGCTGGGAGTGCTTGCCTGCTCTCCCCTCCCTGCCCCACCTTGCTTTTGGGCACCTGGGAAGAAGCTGTGAGCCAGGACTAGCGGCAAACATGGGGATCATGGTAGGTTTGAGGGAGGCTGCCCTGAAACAAGTTCACCTGAGGTGAAGTAGGGCAGAGATTTAGGTGTTTAAAACAGGCAGCATTGCCATGGATAGCTGAGATTGCTTTCCAAAGCACTCAGCTCTCATTTGTCAAGCATTTCAGTCACTAAACCATTTCACAAAGTGGAGCTTTGCCACTTGAACCCAGTATCTGCCTTACTGAGAAATGAGTAGCAGCAAGTCTGGATAGCAGATGGTAAAGTGTTCCAGGCAGTTTGGAAGAGGGAATGTTAATGACATTTCTGACATCTTGTTAAAGAAACATGCATGTCACTTCATCTCAGATAGGAATATACACTACAGTGGGGATGATGAAATGGAGTACTTCGTATTTAGAAATAGGTGTCTGTCTAGGAGGTGTCTGCCTGTGGAATCAAAATTTCCAAGACTTCTACATGAGGCAGCCAGACTTTGTCTTGACTTGTTCAGTACCTCTCTGAATCTACTTTCTGACACTTCGTAATTTTTTGAATATTTATTCATGCTCCAAGGACCTGCTATATGCCATTTTTGGGCAAAGCCATTTTATTTTCCTTTTATGTGTGTTAGTGACTTTGAAGGGAACCAGTGAATGGCTCTCCTTGGAGTTACTTGCGCTGCAGTGCTGACCTGTATCTGAGCAAGAGGAGAAGCATTCATTTCTATTTAGCACGTTTAGCAAACACTTCCATTCAGCCATTATTCTGCCTTTTGAGAGACAGGTATGGAGACATTTTCCATTTAGGATGTTGTTGTGACATGGTTGTAGCTTTTGAGCAGCTGTCAGATGGTGACATGATTTTCAGGGGTCCTTAGAAATGTCAGGCCTGGCAGGGCTACCATTTCCTGACCTGCTGGAAAGACCTGGAACACTTTGTGATGCAGGAGTGGTTCACCTGCCTCTGCCCAGAGCCTGGGGCAAATGGGAGGCTGGTGGAGTGAGTGCCATTGAAAAGCCTGAGATGTGCACAG
This sequence comes from Drymodes brunneopygia, assembly GCA_013400955.1. Taxonomy (NCBI): domain Eukaryota; kingdom Metazoa; phylum Chordata; class Aves; order Passeriformes; family Petroicidae; genus Drymodes; species Drymodes brunneopygia. Next base: position 4,729 of record VZTZ01013472.1, on the reverse strand, counting down.
TCTTTCCAGAGCCCAAATCAGTGGAGGAGCTGGCCCTGAGGAGCTGCAGGTGGTGATGCACTTCCTGGCACACAGGCATGTGGAGGCCACAGGGGTGGGTCTGAGGCTGCCCAGTAGCACCATTCATTGTCACTGGTCCTCCCTGGTGCCCATTCAGAGGTGATCTGCAAGTGCTGCTCTCTGGCACGTGCTCCAAGGGGCTCAAGATCCGTCCTCCTTCCCAATGACTGCTTTGGGATATCTTAGGCTAAGATAAGGACAGTCTTCTTGACATAAGCATCATTTTTCCTACATTGCTACTGTCTGGGCTCCTGTTGGAAAGCAAAGTGATGGAGAACTGTGGTCTGATGTAGGGATGCCAAGGACCCTTGGCTGGGCACTGCAATCCTCATGTAAAATGGTGCTAGTTTTCATCTTTGGGAATAAATGCAAGTTCTGTTTTTCACGCTCTGTTACCCTGGTTTCATGGTACTTTGGTGCCTCAGTAAAGAAACCTGCCAGTCATCAGTTTCCAGGCAATAAATTTGCAATTGAAGAGGAGTTGGCTGTGGTGGAGCTGGCAGCCAAGCCCAGGACTGGACTTTCCCCAGGGGTGTGCTCAGTGGAGGCACACTGGTTGGGCTGCCTGGAGGTAGGAGTGCAGGTATCTCCCACCTCCTGGTGGCCATCCAGCCCTGGCCAGCATCCAGCTGTGTCTGCGTCACTGGCCCTGCTGGTTGTGCAAGTGCCCCCGTACCGGTGTGACCCACAGTGGCTTCTGTAACCAGGCTGGCAGGGCTCTGGGAGCCTTTGCCCTCTACCCCACCTGGACCCTGGCTTTCCCCAGTGGCTTTGCTCTGCTCTGACCAGCCTCAGCTGGAGTTTGGAAGCCCAAAATTCAAGCTGGGAAGGTCTTGGTGCTGCTGGAGACACGAAATTGGAAACTCCCTTTTGGGCATCTGGTGGAGTGTTGGGTTTCTTGTGCCATCTGCAGCCCCCCTGACCTCAGGGCACCAGGCTTCAAGTGGCTGAGCAGCCCCTGACCTCTCTGCCCTTGTCCAGACAGTGAGTTGGCAAAGCTCGAGGTTTTGCACACTCCCAGCCATGAAGACAAGGGTTGGGAGCTGGTGGCTGGCTGGGCTGTGTCCTCTCCCCAGCTATGTGCCAGAGGGGCTGCTTTGCTGAGGTAATGCAAACAAGTCATGGCAAAGGCCACCTGGGCTGTGCCTAGGTTTATCACCCTGCAAAAATGATCTGCTTATTCAGTAGCAAATTCCTCTGTGAATTCCCTGCTTGAATTGCATCAAACATGGATTTAATTATGAATAGAATTTTGTCCTTCCAGGGCAGCTTCAGGAGACATGTAAAAGTTCTCTTCCCTCCATGGGTACCCCCTGGAGTTCGGGTGAATCTGCTGTTTTCCTCAGAGAACAGCTGTACTTTCTGCCTTTATTGTGTTCTAGTTTTACCTCTGTCCCAGGGATATCAGGGGGTTGATGAGGGCTCTCCCTAACAGCCTTTCAGTAGCTCCAAGTCCAGAAGACAGTTTGCAGAGAAAGTCCAACTGGGACCTGATCCCTGCAGGGTGAAAGCATAGCTCTGCTTGGCACGGCATGCTTCCTTCTTCAGGGGGCTGTCAGGGCTGTCTTCTGAATCACTTCACTGCCATGTGTCAGCCTCCCCCAACTTCTCTTCAGCCTGTTTTGGTGCTCTACCACCCTGGGCTTCACTGTGTCACCACAGCTCAGACCTGGCCTTTGGAGCATGTGCCACCTCCATCTCCTGCTCCTGGGTGTGTGGCATGGAGCAGGCAGCCCTTGACTGGCTCTGTCTGATGCCAGAGAAGTGCTCTGAGGCAGCAGTGGTCTGAAGAAATACTAGTTTTATTATCTCTTGGCTGTTTGGGGAGTTGCCCAAGACCCTCCTGAGATCCTGCTGAATTTGTTTAAATGATATTTCATCCTTGGCCTCTCAGCATAAAGTAGGGATGCACTCAGTGACTGACAAGGTGAGGGCAGTGAAAGAGTCATCCAGTAGATCCATGAATGTGACATTAAAAAACCCCCAAAGATACTTCTGGGGTAATTTCAGGACGGATGTTGGATGAACAAGGGGCAGTTTTGAATAACTCGTCCTTTGGAAGGGAGCACAGACTGCCCTATGAAAGACCCTTCACCTCAGGAAATTAAGGACCTTGTTCAACACTAAATCCATTTCCCCTCCACTGAGCTGAGTTCAGGTCAGCAGAAAATTCTTCCTGAGATGGACAACAAGCCCTGGGCACTAAAATTCATGGTGGGAGGACTGTCCAGGCAACTCAGAGGAAGCCAAATGACCTAGTCCAGCAGTAAGGCAGCACAGAACAAACCTGTGAAACAAAAAACATGCTTGCAAATGCAGTGAAGCTGAGTGGTTGATCATTAGCAGCTCCAGCGAGGCTTGAATGGGTGTCCTGGAGGGGAAAGGCCGTTTCACAATCCGTGACCTAACTGAGCATCCCTCCTGTGGTGCCATTCAAGATCTAAAGTCTAGCAAAGTAAAGGTCTGATTTTCACTCCAACTCGGGGCTTTTAGGGCAGCATCCTGGGTGTCAAGACATAGAAATCCTGGAAGCACTTATTCTTTGTACAGTGCAGAGCAGACATATGCAAGAAGAGATACTCACCACAATGACTGAAAGCCTGTCTGGCTGCTGGTGGTAGCCCAGTTCACGTTATCACCAAACCTTCTGTAATTGCTACACTAACTTTTCTGGTAAACGTAGGGAATTGCCATTTGGTTGTGCTCATGAAACAGCATGGTTGTACCTCTCTCAGTTGTGATGGCCTCTCTCTTCCTTAAGGAAACCTTACCTCCTATGCTGTCACCTTCATTTAAATGGCTGAGAGTCAATATGAAGACCAACTCCATTTCCAGATTCTGAGATATTGTGGTTTAGGAATGGTATTCCCCAATTTAATATTCCTACAGACACATTTCAGACCATGTGCTGCTTGCTCACTTTCTCCCTGCTGCTCCTGCAGTGAAATGGAGAGGGGGATTGAAGGCACAAAAAGCTAAAGATCACAGGTTGAGATAAGAACAATTTACTAGAAACAGCAATGGAATAAGAAAATTAACAGTAACAAGAAGACACTAATAACAGAGTGTAAAAGATAGGCAAACTATTTACATGTGATTGCTCACCACACAGTTTAGTATTCCCCCTGAAACACCCCAGACCACAAACTGCTCACTCGCTTCCTTCCTGTTCCCTCTGCAGTGGGATGGAGAGGAGAACTGGAGGCACAAAAAGTTGAGATCAGAACAATTTACTAGAAAAAGCAAAGAAATAGGAAAAACAGTGACAACAATACTAATAGCAGAGTGTGCAGACTGGTACACAATTGACAGGTGATTGCTCACCAATGGAATCCAGGGTGATGTGACCATGCACCACCAAAGAGACAGCACTACCCTATGTTCATGGTGTGAGGTGGCATCAAATAATTCCAGGGCCATGCCCTTCCTGGCTGCTGCAAAGATTAACCCTGAGACAAGCAGGGTAAATGAAATGCCACTGCATCTCCAGGTGAGCTGTCAAGCAAAGGGCAGATCTGGCCCTGCTTACAAAAACTCTGCAAATATTTATTCCCTCAACTAGAAAACAGTGGGATTTGACAGAAAAATAAACACAGCCTTGGCCTGTTTTAAAGGGAAAAACCTCACAAACTCATATGGCCTGATGTTTTCACGTCATGGATGGGTTTTGTACATGGTTTTGTAGCTTTCAGCATGAATTCTGCATCACTTTAATTGAATGGTGTCCAGCCTGAGCTGGCTCAGTGAGCACAGCACAACTGGGCTGGCTCCACAGACACACGTGTAGGTGAATTGCAAAGCCGGGGCTTTTCCAAAACACGTGGATTAGTGAGTACTGTGTCTTTTCCAGCACATCATCTCCAAATCCTTTAGTGACTTCCACTGAGGTAGATGGTGAACTCTGCAGCATCTTATCTTTGATTAAAGAACAAGAGAGAGATTCTTATATATTTATAAGAATCAAATATGAAATGATGGTTATGGGCAATGGCACATTTTATTTGCAATGCCACTTATTTATCATCTGCAGCATCAATGCTGTGTGCTGCAGGTCTTCAGTCTGAGGATGTGGCAATGCCCTGCTGAAGCTGCTTGCAGGGAGAGGTCACAATTCCTTGGCTGTGGGTGGTGGGTGGTGGGGTTTTGGGGGGTCTGGGTGATGGGGTGGGGAGTGCTGGAACCTCACAGCTATTTATTTTTTCAAGTGGCATTTGCTGCAGTTTCTATTATACGTGTTCTCCAGTTACTGTCCAGCTGTCAGGTAGCTCTGAGATAAAGCTTGTGGCTGCCTTCATTGAGTGCAGGGATCCTGGGCTCACCCTGGAAGTTGGTGGGAAAGCTGGGGCTGCCAGCAAGCACTTTGACACAGTGGCAGCTGCAGAGGTACTTGTTGTGTAATAAGGACAAGATATACCATTACCTCCTTCCACACATTGGTGGGCTTCAGCTGGCACTTGGCAGCCCCTCCAGCACTTTGAAACACCCCGTGAGCCCAACCTTGCTTCCAATTTAAATTGTTTCAATCTCAGACGAGTGCAATGTGAGCCTTCCGTTTTTGTTGCTGGGTGAATAAACGAGTTTCTGCTGGGTAGTAGTTCAGCCTTGTTTGCGAGTGACCCCTGGTGATCTCCCTGCCAGCATTTTCCAGTCTGCATCTCTGCTCTCTCAG
>VZTZ01013442.1:0-19442 GCA_013400955.1 Drymodes brunneopygia | reverse complement strand
CCAAACTAAAGCATCTGGCCTCCTAGCCTAAAAGAAAAACAATTAAAAATTATTCTGCAACAGCATTCTTAGCCACCATAACACACAGCAAACTACAAGGAAAGGTAACACTGCTTTACTCATTTTCAATCAACACTCTCTCTCTGCCAAGTTTTCCAAATGTCGCAGGACTGTGGTTCATGTGTTTCATGTGTTTCACAGATTATGAGCTACTTTTCTCATTGCTTTGACCACCAGACACAGCAGCATCCAAACACAACACAACAGTAATTCAAACAAGACTGCACTTCCTATTACATTAGAGGTATAACAATAGAGTGGGAGAAAAAATAGATCTGTGACTCCTGTACAAGTCCAAAATATTATTTATGGGCCATAATTATTTCTACCATGCAGAAGAAAAGCTAGCAGAAATAAAATGGTAAGATAAAGAGGTACACAATTAGCAGGGCTGAGCTGCAAATCCCTTTGATGGATATTGCTTATCTTCAGGATGAGCTCCACATGTCCAGCTGAGCACACATCCTGCAGGCTGTCTATAATTTTGATTATTTTGCAGATGAGGGTGCTAAAACCTTGTACAAATTGCACCTATAGAAATTATGCTTCCAGCTGAAGCTGGCTTTACAGCACAAACTTTGTGATATATCCTCTAAAAAAAAACTAAAAGGGAAGAAAGTAGGCTACAGACACAGTTTTCCTGAAGACCTGAGGTTCTCTGATCCTCCAGCTCCTCCAGCCACAATTTTGGAAGAGCACATACATGAAGGCATACCTTATCATCACAGATCGTTACAAAGATGTGAATTTCTTGCCTTTCTGTTTTCTTTGAAGAGAACTTCCAACCAGACCCTGAACTGCAAATACATAAAACTGTTTTTGTCAGAAATTGCTTACCCAAATGTCTCTGGATTTACCATAAGCTTGCCTGCTTGAACTCTCAGAGGTCAAGATGCTTTGTAATAACTAGATTTCACCACAAAGAGGACATCAGGTGGTATGGTGAGGACTTCAGGATAAAATCTGGAGGAAGCCTGTATAATGCCCAAGGGATTGGGAGAAAGAGTTGAAAGAAGAGCCTGAGCATTTCCAGGATGAATTCTAAATTCGGCAGCACAGTGACTCATACGATCTATATTCGAAACAATACTATAATAGCAGCTACCGGGAAGCACTGGATAACATCCAAATGCATAAAAAAGCCAAATTAAAGTCATGGAATGGAAAGCTCTTGTGGTCATTTTTCATAGGAAATAACTCCCATTTCAGTCTGTCTGAATGGCTGAGGTAACTGATACTGTGCAGAATATGTACCTGCTGACACACAGCATTCAGGTGCTGCCCTTTGCTTACCCTGCACCGCTCCACACACTCCCACCATCCCCAGCTGCCTGGCAGTTCCATGCCAGAGCAATATCACTAAAGCCTTCAAGGGCTCCTCTTCTGTAATCTTTATTTTCATTCATCTCTTCTTTTGTCTGCATTTAATAGACATTGGGAAAATCTTTTCCAGCTGATTGTGTTCTTGAGAGATACAACACTGACCCTATGCAGCAGAGCTGATGACACTTTCCACCTGTGGTTACAAGCCAGAGGTAAAGGTGAGAAATTAATCTCCATTTGAATCCAATACCCAGCTCTCTGAGGTGTCCACAGTTAATATTTTGCCATGATCTTGGCACTGGTCTGTAACAGAGGTGAGCAAGGACCTACTTTCAGTTCTCAGAGAGACTGTATCGAGGGAATTTCTTCCTGAAGTGTCCCACATAGTGCTGAACTCACTGTGAAGGTATCTCTCTCCTCACTGAGGCTGTCTGTACCTCCTGTACCATTGGATGTTTTTTGCTCAGTGGCCTGGGGCCAGTGCCAGGCTCAGATCAGTGGATGGGGTGCAGTGGGAAAGGTGGAAGAAAGATGGTGCATCCCAGGCACTGCATCCTATCTGGATTTTTGTCTTTATCTACAGATTAAAATAAATTTATAAAGAGGCTTGGAAGCAGGGATGAGACCAACAACTTCCACGGCTTCCAGTCAAGGCCCTTCACGGTACAATTAGAGATTAGTAGGGTCCAAATTCCATCAGGTTTGCATATCTCTGTGCAGCTTCATTGGGGTGCTTTCTTCTAGAGTAGCCTAAGCCTGGTGGCCAAAGCACTCAGATGGCTACAGAAGTTGAAGTTTTCAGTCTTGAATCAAAGAGCACCTGGAGCACACATCTCCCTCCTTCCTGGGCAGGTCACCAGGCCACTCGGCCATTTGTGACAAACAGCACAAGGGTTTCAAGAGGAACCTATGGGTATTATGGTGCTTACCTTGAAAAATTACTTCTATCTCCTGAACTTCACTTTTGCAGAGATAGTGTTTCCCACATCCATGGTCAGCAGGTTTCCTGCTGAAGATCTTGCCTGGGCAGCCACAGCCTTCCTCTGTCCCCTGCCTTGTGGGACCACTGTAGTGTTCACCCAGGGTTTCACCTACACCACTGCACTGACCTTCCAGGATGATGAAAACCTGCAGCATCTCCAGCCATGTGCTGAAATTCCCAAACTGGAACATGCCAGAAAAAACTGGGATCTTTGGTGTTCAATGGAGCTGATGAGGAGGGAGATGAACTTCTTAAATTGCTGTCAGAGGTGTAATCTGCACTTCAGGTCCCAGACTCATCCCTTCTAACTTGAGATGCTTACCTAAAGTGCCTGAATTAAAAGCCTGGCCACTTCAGGGTTCCTTGACAGGCCCTGGAAAGAAAGCAGGAGAAAGAGAACAGAGGTTTGTGGGAGTTACTCTTCTTATCCCAGCTGTTAAGGGAGCCACTCTCTTTCCAGTTTTGGGGACTGCCACAGTCCCATTTAGTAAGAAGCATGACTGGAACTGAAAATCCCCCTGAGCCTGGCATCACTGCTCCCAACCTCCTCCAGCAATTCAGGCCCACAGACCTTTACCACAAAAATAATTTTTCCTTCTTCAAAAGAGGCCTTTCTTGGCATAACAGATGTCTCAATGTAAGTAAAGTTGTCCAAATTAAATTCCAGCAAGTAAGGGTCTGCCCTTGCTTGAGGAGCACAGGACTGTGTTCTTCCTGCCAATACAAAGGTGCACAAAGGCTTTCCTGCAAAACCCTGGCTGAAGAGGACTCAAACTTCCATCACCCACAACATTCAGATAATTATTCAGTGTTTTCACCAAGGCCCTACAGGGTGGTGTCCCACCACAATTTCATTTTTTACCCCTGCACATTTCCTTCCCAGGAAGCCACCACCCACCATTAACTTCATTTTACATAATGCCAAAAGAAACAAAGTTGTCTTTTTTTTTATATATAAAACATTCAAGCTTCCACCACAGAAACCACCTGATGGCTCAATTTTCACTCTCCTTTAAAAACCCTGCAAATAACTCATGGTAAATACAAAGGCAAAAAGTACTGATTGCTACACACAGGGGGTGCAGAACCTGCAACTTTGCCTTAAATCGACTGGTTTCTGTCCTTACTGTTACCCCAAAAAACCATCACGCCACAGAGTAAACAGTTTTAAACAAGGGAGTTCTTGAGGGTGATAGAAATGCTGAGTGGAGGATGAGCCAGCTCCTCATTTCCTACCAGCTACTGGAAATAAGAGGAGCTTTCTCTGCTCCAGTTTTTTGTGGGGAACGGACATAGGTGTCAAACTGGGAGGGGAAGGAGTGTAATTACAGGGAATGTATTAGTAACGTGTACTTAGAGATCATAGTAAGGCTGAATCACAAGTTACTCAGCACTTTCTCCATTTATAATCCTGAAAGCTTGTTATGACTAATGCAACAGGCACTAACCTGGCTCAGCATACAGCTCTTTAAACAAACACAGACACTGCTGGACCAAATCACTGTGTGCCAGGACTTGCACCACCTAATTTGAGATGCCTGTTACGAGTACAGGAGTCTAGACTTTTTCCCTGGGTGCTGAGGTCCAGAAAATGGGGAGAGCTAGCAGTCTTTGGAGATGCTCCAGAAAAACCCACACTGAGGAGAAAGATGGTTTAAGAGGTGCATGCCATCACTCCCTCTCCTCTGAGCTCTGAGGCTAACCTCTCCCCTTCAAAAGCAGACCAAGACTGCTTTTTAATGCCCTTAAAAGCTAGCTGGCAGGGGCAGCTATATTTTTTTTATACAGCAGTGCAGTAGCAGGAGTGCTCATCTGGCATGTGGGGGACCTGAATTCAACCTCCCTATGTGCCTGCAGCAGCCTAGGGCCCTGCCCTCCTTGCAGATAGAGGAGCCAACCATTAGGTAAGATGTATAAGAAGATGCTGGACCCTATATTCCTCCCTCCTGAGGAGCCCAATGATGTACCAGCTCATTCTTCCTCATGAAGTATTTTCTACCTTTTTTAAGCAACAGGGTTTGCCCCAGCAAGGGCAGAGTACATGGAAAACTGGTCAGGGGATTAGTCCCACCTCACATGCATGGGGTACCTGTGGGACAGCCAGCACACAGCAGCACCATGACTCAGCCCATCCTGTTGCTGCTCTTAGGCATTAAAAGAACTGTTGCTGGGTTAATGAGCAATCTGGTTTTTTAGGCACAATATGGCAAGGAGAAATGCCTCCTACATAGGTCCCAGCAGACCTTCAGCCCAAGGCAGATGCTGGCATGGCCAGGCCTCTCAGAGGCCACCTTCCCTGTGCTCCAGGAGCTGAGCTATCTCTGCCCAGGGTTTGGAAATGGAAAACTGAAGAGCTTCCAGAGTTTCATCCCCTGCGGCACCAGACTGTGAAGCAGTGCAAGATTTTAGAATCTCAGCCTTAGAATACCTTCCGAAATTCTTCCTGATTCCTGTTGGAATTGCTTGGACTCCTCATGAACCTGAGCTCTAACAATTTACTGCTGCTTACCTTTCTGCTCAGAAAAGCCAATGTTTTGTGTGGCAAAGGCTCACACCTGCTTCTCTTTTGAACTGCAAAGATTTTCCCATTATTACACACAAAAATATTTTTCAAATTCAAGGCAAGGAAATGCACTACAATTGGAAATACAAAAGGTGTATTTGGTTGTTTTCAGTTGATGCACTTTCTGGAGAAAGGAAGTAGTGCAGTACTCTAAATGTGCTCTCCTCATGGAAAAGGAAGTACGAATTCATGTGTTTTGCCACACACACACTTAGCAGCTCAGCAGACAAAATCCGAATCTCTTTCTGCTTCATTAGTTGCTGATACTTCAAACACAGTTTGTATTAGCAGAGTTACTGGCTCCAAAGATATGCTCATTTGTAGTACAAAACTTCAAAGAAGAAGGAAGAATGCCAAAATTAATCTCCTTGCCTAGGAATTTGCATTTTCTCCATCCCTGAAACACCTGAGCAGCTCACCACCAGAAATGCTTTTATTCTCATAAGATACTTGTATGACAGGGAAGTGCTATCATCCTCATTTCTTAATCCAGTTTCCTTAGAAAACCAGGTTTATGCAACCACAGTATCCATCTCTCTGTCTGCCAGCTCCCCCACAAACAACTTCCGGCCAATTTCAACCAAATTTAATAGCATAACCTGTGCCCAGCTTGTTAGGATCCCAAAACCTGATGAGCTGGGTGAGGACCACAGCCCCCTCAGCCTGGGGCCCAGGCATCTGTTCCTTCCTGCAACACACATTTAGAGCTGTAGGGACAGTTTGGCCAGAAAGCTATGAACAGATTACCTGCATGATGCTGTTAAAAATAATGTCAGACCATCACAGTGTTTAATGTAAAGTATTCTGCTTAACAGCCCTCAGAATCTGCAGACTCACAAAGGCATTTTCTGCACTACCTCTCCCTAATCCTTCCAAGTACAATGGGAGAGAGCCTGTGTGCATACAACTAAGTGATGAATGTTTCTTATGTCCATTACATGTTTGAACTCTTCCTGTGAAAATGAACAGTCACCACTCTATACATATACTGAGCAAATACATGAAAGCATTTTCTTTTTTGTCTTTTCAAATGGAGAAAACAAAGTTCAGCAACTGGTGAGCTAAAGTTTTCCATTATCTGATATATATATATTAAAAAAAAAGAAAGATAAGAAAAACACAGCATCCTCAATGGGTTAGAAACAGTCTTTAGTATTTATCTGTCTGACTGATGAAGGTTAAGTGTTTTTTAGAAGTGTGGAATTCTGACATTAGTCTGACAACACTACACCTCTGAACTGTACTTAAAAATAAATCCTTTCTTCTTTCATTATTCCATCATGATAATGTGACTAATGTGAACTACAAAAGCATTCTTCATGTTACAGGCTGCTTAGGAATGATGGAAATGAAGGGACTACATTTTAACCTCTATTAATGGGCCTGTCCTTTTTTTTCACCTTACCTAAAAAGCAACCAAAATAAACCAGACACTATGGTTTGCATAGCAATGACAAACTTGCTTTGTTCCAGTGAGCAGATCTTACTTAAAGCACATTAGCTGCTCTGCTGCCCTGGTCAATGTAAAATATACCCTAGAGTAAGAGTACAAAATTATGATCATTTTGGGTCCTTGTAAATCTCCATTCTCATGGTGGAGTTCTGCATTTTCTGCTAAAGATCAGCTAAAAATTAGGTGCCCTCTTTGCTTACTTGAGTCCAAATTTACCAATAGAAAAGAGAGAAAAGTCAGAGGCTTTAAAGAAGGATATTATAGGCTATAAACTGGGAAAATAGTGTCAGTCTAATTTGAAGGTATGTGGGAAGATGCTCTAAAATTGCCAAGCATTTGCTTAAACTGAGTGCTTAAACAGTTTGTGTTTATGGAAAAAAAGCCAACTTCTTACATTTTTCCATATTATGATATAATGAAGCACTGTAATTTTCATCTGGTTTAAAGCAATTCACCCATATTTGCTCAGAAACTAATTATCTTCTAGTTGGGGGTCTCAGAGAAAATATCAATGTTTAAATTTTACTTTGTCATTATTTAAGAGCTAAAATATATTTAAGTAGTCAAGAAAGGAAGTGGAGTCTGAACTTGTTAAAACATATTAAGTGCAAATAAACAATACTTTAAGATATTCCAATTTTTTTCCAGTTGGAACTGACCCATTCTATTTTACATTATGACTCAGTTATTGCTCAACAAAACACACTGGCAAATTGAGATTTTATTTTGAAATAGAATGATCTCCACTGCACCGTACTTTTAATAGCTTGCTTTTAACTTTTTTCCTTCCCTTTCTTTTGCAATCACTTGAAGTTCCTTTAAAAACCCATTTAAACTCTTCCCTGCACGAAAAGAAATAACTCAAAAGAATTGGTTGTATCTTTAACATCAGGAAATGCATGTAGTATGGACATAAGAAGTAATAAAATCAGTGTTGATAGTAAAATAAATATAGCACTTTTGCTTGGGTTAAATGTCAGATGTAAGGAAGTGCTGAGCATCCTTATTTCCTATAGAATCACTCATCCTTCCTCTACTGAGGCTGTTTCCAAAAAAGCTGTTATTAAGTCTGGGAAAGGATGTGGCAACAAAAGATGGTAAAACACTTGAACACATGTGCATTATAGACTTTTCTAGCATGAAAAACATTTAATTCACAAAGAGAGCAAATGCAAGGTCTGATGAAGAAAACTAACCCACTGATTTCCCTAATTGTAGCAGAGCTTAGGTAATGCAGTATGCAGTGTTTGATTTAAAACTTTAAAATATTAAAAGAAGTTTTCTATAGCAGAGTGTTCCTATCAAAGTGGAATGACTCATAAGAATGCTAAATTCAAACCAGATGGGCATAAACATTCACTGAAAAAAATCAGATATTTAGAGGTCAGTATGGGTCTTCATAAAAATGAAGACATTGTCTGAGTTACTGAAAAATGAACTTCAGTGATAATAAAAAAAACAAGAGAAAGTATTAGTGATTTTATTTTAATTATACAAGCCACTGCCAATTAGGAGAACTAACATTTACAAAATTTACATTGCCATTTTAATTTGAAAAAGATGGCTGTGGCAGCCTTTAGACTTCAGACAAACAGCAGTATGGTATCTCCTGCGCAGGGAGGGAGCGAGGGATGCGGGAGTTCAGAAATGCCATGCTAATATTCTGAACAATCCCTGTGCTTCCCACCAAGAAGGAACCCCGCTTACGGATTTGTATGGGACAGAAATCTTCTGACCCAGCTCAGCGGCAAAATGCCAGCCTTCTGTTCCATTTGAACCAGACCACAGAAATGGGGGAAAAAAACTCCGGTTCCTGCCATCATACCAAAAAAGTTCATACCACCCAACATTGCTGCTGCTCTGTCGTTAAATGTGCATGTTGTTTTGTTTTTCTTTCCTTGTCTCATCCATTGCATTCTACCATTTACAGATTGTCTGGAGGGTGTACTTATTTTAAACTTTTATACCCTACCAGAAGAAAAATATGTGGGCTCAAAATTAATATTGTTTCTGACTTATGGTTAAATTCCAGTAATGTTTAACTTGGATCACTAGACCTGTGCATTTTACAGAGAGAAGAAAGGAATACTTTTTGAGCTGAAATGTGTAATGGGAGTTCCCTACTGTTTTGTTGCTGAGATCTTGGGCAACAAGAAAAATGATGAACATATAACTTATTCCTTTTAAAACACACACACTAATTAAGTGGAGAAAATAAGGTTTTTACCCATGCCATGAGCTATAAAGGCATATGCTTGTATCCCTCTTCCCTGATTAATTTGTTAACTGCTACCATTCAACATCCTAATAAAAAATGATAGTTCAATGTATATTACTGTCTATGATTTAACATTTCAAACCCTAATCTCTTGGGCCACAAGTCAGCAAAAGATATGTGTGGCTTCCATCATGCAGAAGCCCACACAATGCCACAGATAACGATTGTTTTCTGGGCCTCTGAATGATTTTATTTTGCAGAAAATATTGCCTGTACTTTTGGCCAATCAGTTACTGCCATTTGCGGCATCCTGAAACTAAAGGCAAGGGGTGAAACCCAACCCCAGCAGTGCCACTCAAAGCTTTGCTGCTGGGGTGAGCCTGCAGTGTGCAGCATGATGCTTTGCAGGGCCAGCTCCAGAGCTGTCATTACTATATCCTGAAAGCTGCATAATGCAAATATTATGCATCTTCCCTTTGGTGGCTCTTTATGATTGATTCGTTGTCTTTTTGTAACTCAAAACATTGCTTAGTAATCAGACCCCTTTACCAGACAGCTCTGCACACATGTAATTACTGCACTCAGCTTTGAAATGCTTTGGGTCCCAAAAGATCTCTCCAGATTGCACACATGACTGTCACAAGTGGGATAATTGCAGCATTCATTCTTTTAAAATGTTTAAAAATGTTTCACTTTTTAAGACACTGAACACTGTTCACATACTCTCACTGCAAAATTAAAGAAGAAAGTCCTTGTCCACCAACCTACACCACTACTATTACTCATTTTTTTCCTAAGGCTTGCTTTACCCTCGTGCTGCTTAGAGTTGAACATATTAGCCATTTACTATTATTTTTATTTCTATGGGTTAGAACAATTATTGGCAAATGCTTTCCTAGCCTCCAGTCCAAAATTTCCTTTTCATGCCCTCATGTCCAAACTATTGAAATCTCTACCTGCTAAAGGGTATAAAATGTCAAAAAGACAACCAGAAAATGCCCCTGCTGTGAGCAACCATAATGCTAAATGAAACTGTAGCATTCCAAAAAATCAAGCAATGCACATTCATTCACTGTACCCCATTGCTCACACCTGGTCTAGCACAAGGAGTCCACATTCACACATACACACATCTATATGCATATGCACACATACATATGCATTCCTCTGCAATGAGCACTTCTCCTTTCACACCCTCCTGGATGGGCCCAAATATTTTAGAGAAGGCTCAGAGGAAAGCATGATGCTCAGGACGCTAACATTTCTGCCTCCTTGAAAGAGCCCAGAGGTTTTTTTAAAACACACAAGATAACCCTCTCTATAGAATATAGAGATTTTCATCAGTGAAAATCTCTATATTCTAAAGCTCAGATGCCTCAAGCCACATGTGACAGTTTACAAAATTTGGACTTGACTCTCTTTGAAGGGCAAGGAGATGAGAGTTCAAGTGCAGGGAAGTAGCTGCATGGGCAAAGAAAGGACTGAGATGATCGGTCAAGGAAGGAAAGGCAACAACAGTGGGGGTTGGGGGAGAAATGCTGAAAACTTCTTGACAAAGGACTAACCACTGTCAAGTTAACCTCAAAGTGAGTCTGCTTAGCAGGTGTGACAGGGAGTTTGCACAGCACAGTGAGAAGTTTTCAGTGCATACAGTGACTAACAGCTATGGGAAAGTCCACTGCACCATGAAATCCAAAACCAGCCATGGGAAAAGGCCGGAAGAGCACTCCCTGGCCACCAGGGAATATTTCCACTATTTCTCTGTGGAGGGAGGACAGGGGAGGTCCCTGGATGGCATTCAGACAAGCACCGTGAGCTGGAAGTTAAGGAACATTCTGTATGATTTGGCATCCCTGGGCATTGCCAAGGGTATAACAGAATTGCTGCCCCAAATGAGAATCTGAGCCCACAAGGCATCTTCTCTGAGGCACCCTAACAGCCAATGGAGTTAATCAAAGCAAAGCTGCTCTAACCCCATTTAAAAGCCTGAGGGTGAGGGAAGAGCATGATAGGGAAGAGATGTCAAGCCCACCACAGCCTACCCTAGCAGAACTGTCAGGAGAGGTTAAGCACAGGCTCTGATAGGCTGAAAAACCAAAGCACAACCCTCAAGGAGGGCAGGTCATGGGAGCAGTTGGAAAGACACAAAACTCAACAGTCAGATAGAGCAAAGGAGCACTGAGATCACTGCATGCCAAAGAGCTGCTGGGGTGAGGTATGGGGAGACACACACTCATCCTTTCTGCCCCCTGAAATGACACAACAAAACAAACACAGGCAAAAGAAAGATGCAACAACCTGGCAGGAAAAGGAAGGTTGCCACAAGGAAGAGACACCAGGAAATCAGTCTTGCAGGTCAGCTGTGCTGGCAGGATCTTCACAAATATTTCTCTTAATGCTGAAACAGTTTAGTTTTAAAAGCATGCAATCCTCTCATGTGTACTGAGCATGAATCAAAGACATTGTGGCTCAGACTGCTCTAATTTTTATTGTACTTTCTTGAAACATCCTGGGATTGTACAGCCTCAACAAACACAGTGGGGCTGAAGGCTGGGACCACTCCCCTCCTCCTGCCCACCGGTGAAGGAGACCAAGGATGGACAGCCTGGGGTCACAGAAATTCCTTAGAAAGGGAGATTTGAGGAGGAGTTTGAGGCCAGGCCACCAATGGGGGGTGCTGGTGGCAGAAATGGGCAGGAAAAGGTGCTGGGAAGCCACAGGGCCTCCCTGAGCTGTGGTAACTCAGGTGCAGCAAAGGGAACTGCTGCTTTTCCTTCCCCCTGCTCACACAGCTGGTCCTCCAGAGGTACAGCCCTGCTGCCTCACCCCAGCTGTCCTCTCATTTCTCATGTTCCCAAACCTCAGAAACATCACTGCAAAAGGAAAGGTAGCCAGAGGTGAAAGGCCAGCAAGGGCAGAGCTTCCTCAAAGGACAGTGGGAACAAAGTTTGAGCAGTGTGTTGGCTCTGGGACAAGCTACCATCCAATCCAAACAAAACAAGCAAACCAAACACAACAGCTCCGTAGGATTACTGGGATGGGTGAGGGTGAGAGGCACGTTTGTGAGAAGGGAAGAAGGAGACTGCAAGTGCAGTGCTCTAATCTACTCTTTTGCTAGATGTTTTTTCTTCTTTCTTGTTGTTTTTTTTTGTTTGCTTGTTTGTTTGTTTGTTTGTGAGGGTGCAAATGAGTGAAACTGTTTTGAGCAGGAGTTATTATTTCTCAGTTCTGATTGATCAAATGAACCAAACTCTGGTTCCCCAGTTACTCCAACCTGGCCCCACTGAAGCTAGTGGTAGGACTCCACTGGATGTCAATCAGCCCAAGATTTCACCCAGCAACTGAATATCAACACATTTTGTAAAAACAGACTTGGATAAGGTTCAATAAATGTCTTTGGGTGATTTCAGATTGCTTTTTCTCTGTTTTAGGAAAGCGATCTACTTTTTGAAAAATGCCTGCACAAGTTTCACACCTTTTTTTTCTTTTTTTTGCATCATCTGTTGTTATTCATAGACTCTACAGATGGAAAAGACCCATTAAGTCACCCAGCACTCCCTGCCAACACAGGACTGTTCTCCAGCAAACATTTGTTATGGTCTTGTTTATACTAGTTTCACATGCTCCAAACAACAAGGTTTCTGCCACTTCCCCAGGGATAGCAGCCAGCCAAGTTCATATTGCTGACCTGCAGGAAGGCTTCTCCTCATTTTCCTCAGCCCCTATCTTCCCTCTTCATATATGTCTTTCAGTTTTACACTCTAATATCAATTTATCATGAGTTTTTTCCCTTGATTTTTCCTGTCACTATACCCCCCTTCCTCCATGCTGCAGAGAGCTTTTAAAACTGTGTATGTTGCCAGTGTGGCCCCAAAACCACCCACTATGAGCCCCCCACTACAGGAATAAGCAACACTTTCCCCAAACTGGTGCCCTCTCCAGTTTGTGCAATACTTTCTGTTAATCCCTGTCCTGCAGTAAAAAGCGACATTGCAGGTTCAGTTGTACAAGAGAAGAATTACTTTCTGCACTCCTCTATATGCTGCCTCTTAATACACAAACCTAAACTCCAAAGAGAGCTAGGTCAACAGAAGGCACAAGAGATTCACGTCTCATTTCCTGCCAGTTACCTCCACAAACTGTCCTCATCATGGTCTTGTTTCTGTAGTTCCATGGTCAGTAGAAGTGCTTTGGAATGCCTCTGTCCCATAGAGTTACTTGAGTTTTTCCAATTCACTGCAGCTTATAACTTTTACAGTTTGAAAATAAAAAGCAGGTTGTCTTGTAATTGTTTTCTCTATTTACAGTGACAAACAGTGAACTGGGAGGCAAATATGCCCCATATAGATAAAACACACGGCTTAATATATATTTATATTAATGGCAGGCATAACAGACTAACTTCCTCCTCGGAAGAGTATTTGGGGTTTGCCAACAGACAACAAAACAGATCATAATAATAGAGTCATTCCAAGTCTCAAATTATAGAGTTAGCCTTCTTCATTTATGTTATGGAAAGCAGCACAAGCTGTTGCATGAGAAATTTAAGTAGAAATAAGAGTGTCAAGTGTTAAACGTTTCTCCATCAAATCAAAATAAAAGGAGAGAGTCAGTGCTAAATTATACATTGATTTGCATGAAACACGTTGCATATGTTCATACAAGAAAAACAAACCGAAGAAAAATATAAAGAAATAGTTTTCTTTCTGTTTCACAATGAAGTGGGCAGAGCTCCTCAGTTTGCTAGTACCATTTATAAAGGAAAATAACACAAAGCCAAAGCCAGCAAATTGAAAATACAAGGAATCAAGATAAAAGCTAGCTCAATAACCACAAATGGAAGGGATCATCTTGTCAATTGAGAAGAAACATGAGGAATATAAATACAATTTTTTCCTTAAACTCTGGATGCTGATGGCTCCATTGTGCTTTAATTTTCTACCCCTACACATGTCCTGCTCTGCAAACTTCCCACATACTTCCACTCAGTTTCAAAGTGGAGTCCCTCTCTGAAATGGCACTGTAAACATTTCATTGTGGGGTCCCATGTTTGACGTCTGTCAGTGATTTTCAAATCAAAACTGCTCAGCTAACAAGTAAAAAACAGATTTCTTTTTGTTTATTTCTCAGCATTGTAGTCTGTAGCATGAAAACCAAACTCAGTTCTTTTCGATTCATGTATCAACCTCAATAAAAACTGGTATTTGTGGGAGAACACACCAATGGAGGAAGAGCTGGATTAGGATGGAGCTGGTTTGCTTGTCTGCTGCGGAGTTGGCATGGCTGAGAAGGTTAAAACACTTCCAAGGCAACCTCAGACAGTTGTTTGCAGTCTCCTTCCATGAGGTTATCATCTATGGAGCTTTGCTGGCAAAGCAGTGCTTTCAGCACTTGCTAATCCACTTTCCTGCAAAATCTACCAGGTTAGATTAAATGGTTTAAATTGAATTAGCCCTGCTGCAGTTGTCTAAAGTAGATTAGGAACTGAGAGACCTAGAAATCAGCCTGCAGTCTTAGCCTCTGGCATGTCAGAATGAAATATCCAGCCAGATGGCCCACCTCAACTTGCCTCCTTTCCTGCATAACACCACTGCTCTCCACCTGGCCATTTCCAGAGCTTTAGTGAGTACTCCAGATTTCAGTGACCAGAACAGATTTGGACAAGAATCAGGACATCAAACCCTGGAGGAAGAAGTGGCTATCTAGTTAAGAGCTACGATGCTGCAGAAAAACTATATGCAAATTACTGACATTTTCCAGTATAACAATAGCATCCTCCAGGCTACCCAGGTCGCACACAGCCAACTGGCATCTTGACTTGTCTCCAAGGCAGTCAATTATTCTGAATGGAGGGAGGAAAGGGAGAACAGAATTCACAGTGTGGAGAAAATGGGAGGTACTTGTGCAGAAAGAAGAGGCTCAGAGAGCTGTTCTGAGAAGGCTTCATACTGGATTTCTGCTGCAGGTCAGAAGAACCTTTTGCAGGACAGAAAGACTAGTGTGAGTCCCAGCTCAGCCACTGAGGCATTTGCTCCTGTGAGCTCAGTTTAAATACATATTTGCATGTCTCACCAAATGAAGTTCCAAACATGCAAGTATTAGCCACTGTACAAAATAAAGTGCATTTCCAAACATTACAGGATCAGGACATAGGATGGTCTTGAGCTTGTGCTGAGGTACTTTGCTGAACCAGAGAATAGAACAACTGCCATTAACAGCATCTGATAATGAGACATTGTGTAATGTGATGTAGAAATTAAAGATGAGAGGAACTGAAAAACTTACCTCTCTAATAAGGAGTTTTGCTAGTAGTATTAAGGTAGATGCTTCCACCTAGTGACTTACAGAAGTAGCTTATAGAATTTTACTTTAGTGGGCTGGATGGCAGCTGCAGCAGAAAATGAAATTACAGAAAAATGTCATTCATCATCTGTAGTTAAGAAAAGACATACCATCTGTAGTCAAGAAGAGACACAAAAACTCACCTTACAAAGTGGGTCTATACATTCAGGCATCAGCAATACTCCGGGCACCCCTTCCACAGACAATGCTGGCCCAGTGTATGCACTCTGATTCACCTCTGGATAAACTGCACAGCCACCCCACTGTATCTGGCTGTACTACTGATAATCCTGGCCCTTCCAAGCCAACATATGGCAGAGCAGGAAGGACGACTCCCAGTGAGAGGAGGTGTTTCTGACATCCCAGCAGTAGGGAGGTCACCAGAACTGTGATTCCATCAAAGGTGTTGCCAAACTTGTCCTTCATTTTTAAAATTTGAAAGCTGTATTTTTTTGGTGCTCCTTAGTAGTGCAAAACTACATGTGCTAGGTCTTGCCTGATAGTTCATTTTAGCAGCAGTCTCAGAGCCCAGTAGTGTCATCCTTCTCCTCTACGCTACATTCCTCCTCTCAAACTCATCAGAATTTATACACACCTGCATGTAAAGTTACTGATTTGAGCCCCAACAGTGACACTCAGCAAAACACATAAACTCAAAAAAGAGAGAAGCACTCAGTACTAAGCTTCAAGATCACAGACTCCAGCAGAGATCCATAGACTTTCAAGCCTATTGACTCTTTATATGGGGAGCAATAAGTGGCTTTGCAGAAGGCTCAAGAGTGTTGAACGTGCAGCTGTCTAAAATCAAACTCATCCACTTCAAGATGTGTTCTGAATTTCGTTCCTCTGTGGAAGTGCCACATCCAGGCCTAACAGGAGATGTCTGCTCAGAACAAATCCATAGAGAAGCTCTCTAGCGTGTTGGATTCCACTTACATCCTTCCTCCCAAATCTCAACAGTTTTGTCTTCTCAGACACTGCCTCACAAATTCTGCTAGCAAGGAATCGGGTCCTTCCTTCCTGTCACCCTGTGGCTTCAGCCATCAGGTGGTGGGTTCTGTTGGTTGGGAAGGGAGTGTGGGAGGAAAAGAGGAAATTTGTAGGAGGAAAAGAGGAAATTTGGAGGAAAAGAGAAAGGTATTGGGCATTGCTATGCTAAAGGTCCAATCCAAGTAACTCTCCCAAAGCTTTCACTGTAGTGAGTGAACAGAAACAGGTAGAGAAAAACAGATTAGTATATGCAGAAATAGCCAACAAAAAATTGAGGTAAATATCCCCTTGAGCTGTCCCTTATTTCCTCCCGTGATGGAAAATGCAGCTAAAGATAACCAGCTCTGATTAAAGTCTCTAAATAAAGACAGTAAAGCTGGAGTAAATGAATGCTGCTCTGATTTCCCAGCTGTGCTTAAGGATGTACTATCAGCCTGCAACAGTTTTGGACATGATCAGAGACACAATTATAGGCACTGAGTAAACGTGTGAACCCAACAGAGAAGAGCAGAGGGGGCTTTGGGGTCAGCTGGTGGCTCTTTTTGCTTCACAATTTTGAAGTTAGGAGTCCTGTGTCTATACATTTCCTCCTCTGTGTTCCTGGTTTTCATTGAACCTCATTTTTCTTTGTCTCTGGCTTTACTCCCTGTGGTCATTAAGGAGTGACCTGCGAGGCAGGAAGCTATCTACCGTGAGCAGTTAAGTACCAAAATTATCTTGAATCCCATTGTTTACTCTTTTGAAGCAACTATCTTTCTGTTTAGCTGACTTGGGACTTGAGCCAGCAAATGCACAGCATTGACAGTATAACTCAACGAGCTCAGCTCCCTTGGGCAAGGAATCAGGAGACAGCGGCAAGAAAAAACACTTGAAAATTGTTAAAAAATAAAATAATTGAAGCTCAAAGCTAGTGGTGTGCCCAAAAATACAACAATTCTTAACAAACAGATTTACTCCATTTGGTAGATGCTGCGTAAACTGTATGTAGCTTCACTTGTCATGAAATCATGTAACAAACCTAATTCCCTTGTTAAAAGGCTTGGTGCACTCAGACTATTTTAATATGTCCTTGTTTTCTTACTGTATAGCTGTGGCCATTGCAGTGGTAATGGTTTTGCTAGAGTGTTCTCTCTCATTTATGCTTTACTGAACCGACATGTATATATTAACTTTTCTCTAGTTAATGAACTCTTGTAGCTAAGATATGGCTCTAGATCTAGCTGAGGTCAGAAAGGAGGAAATGTACATTATCATCTGGCAACTTCTAGCTATTTCTAGCTGTTTCATATAAAGGAATTGTTAATTGTACTCCAATAATTGTGTCAAAGCATCTCAAAATGTAAAATGTCCAAATGTACTACCATCAAACACAGGGAATTTGTCAAAATGGTATGTCATTAAAACTCTGGCTGATGATTTTAATTACAGCAGGGAAATATACAATACAACCTTCTTCTATCAACTGTGTAGGTAAACAAGGGCTTTGGTCATCACATCCTCATCACCTTTAAAGGTCATGACCTTTAATAATCACAACCCTCTCAGCTGCTCACCAGTTGCAAAACCAAGCAGAACTACATTGTTCATCCAATTAGAAGCGCATGAAGTCATTGAGTCAATTCTTGAGGAAAACATAAGACACTTCTTTGAACCTCTTGTTCTAGATTTATATTGTACTCTAATTTTATCTACAGTCACTGAAATCTCTGTGTTTTATTAAAGTAAAATATTTGGATTTAAAACATTTGAATATTTAAATTAATACTCCCACATGAGGATACACACACACATGCACTCACGCATAAACAGGCATATGTATGTTAAATTTTAATGTTTTTGCTATAATCTATAAAACTATCATATAATTTATTGAAGTGCAGAAGATATGTTTTCCTTTCCCTTCTTCTGACAGTTTCTCTCTCACCCACATGGTTTATATGAATGATATTTATAACAGAGCTGTTTTGATCTGATAGAGCCTCAGTGAATTTACTGCTGTTTCTGTACCATTGTAACTGAACCTGACAAGAACCAGAAGAATCTGCAGTTTTATTTTGGGCTTTATAGGTTTTTCCTCACTCCCTTTTCTCATGCCTGGATGGGGTCGGCAGCTAAAGGCGACCCACACATTCTGCAACAACAGATAGCTGTTAGGCTGCAGGAACTGCAAGATGAGATAAATTGCTCCTTTGATCAAAACCAGGGTCAATTTGCCCTGGCTAATAATTGGTTTGTTAAGGGAGAAAAAAAAGAAAAAAAAAAGTGAACTGAATAACAGTGTTTTTACTCTACAAAAAGGAATGCAATATTTCCCTCTATGTAATTAATAGTTGTAACTAATAGTTGTGTAATTCACAAATAACATAAGCTCAATTCAACCATGNAAAAGAAATAATGGCTTTCCCATCAAGTCATATTTGGATATGATCCAGTCACTGTTAACATATCCAAATTCATTAGGAACCACTGAATCCAAACCCCATTTAATGCAAAAAGATACTTGGAAAAGATCTTTTTGGAAATTATTTAATTTCTTTCCACAGCAAAACAAACTCTAAAGATGTCAGGGCAGACCAGAAGTTGAATTAATTGGTTTACACTTTTGAGTTAGTGAAGTTTCTGACAGAAATAAAACTTTAAAATGTAGAATCTGTGAATGAAAGAAAATGCAATAACTTTTAAAAAAAGTTTTAAATGTATTTAGAAGTTCAATTAACATTTGAAAAAGTTTTGCAAAAACTTTCTGGTTCATTTTATTTTCAATGAAAGCTGGAGTTTCAGCTTCTCTGTTTTTGCCCTTTTTTTTTTTCCCCCCAAGCTTTTACCTTTGTTTCCAGACCAATGAGTGGCAAAATTCTCATTCACTGAAATTGGTAGGTTTAGTTACAACATAAATTTACTTTATTTGCATAGATTTATGCAAATTAAATCTATTTCTAACTTACTATTTTTTCCCCAAGGATGACTATTTCTATGAATTAGACAACATTTTTTTCTGGCAACTTAAAAACTATCTTTCAATTTTAAACATTATTCCATAAATTTGTTCAATGGTATCATTGTGTGTCTTTCTTAAATTTCTGTTTAGAGAAAGAAAGCTTGTTTTGTGTGCTTTTCTTACAGAGTGGATCTTGTATTGCCAAAATAATTTTTCCCTCTAATCTTATATTAATTTATATTATTTTACATTAACTTACTCCTGAAATGCTTAAGATTATTTTATTTTTCTCAGCTTCAATTACAATTGTAGGAACGGATGCATTTGTTGTAACAATGTTTGTTGCTATAAAAGCAAATCTTTTTTACTGTGCATTCCTGAAAATAAAAACATTTTTTGTTTTGTGAATGCATAGAAAATAGTTTTTGTAGTCTCAAAACTAATTCTACCCTAACACAAACTGTTATCCTTTTTGGTGTGTCTGAGGTTACTTTTAGAATTTTATAAATCTAATTCATTTTTAACCATGTGAAACTGCTGGTTTAAATCATTGCACATCATTACATTTGGACA
>VZTZ01013430.1:58268-96999 GCA_013400955.1 Drymodes brunneopygia | reverse complement strand
ATAATATTTTCTTTTTCAAATATATCTTTATATATAAAATACTAAACAAAAGAGAAATTACCTTGCTTGCCCTAATTTTAATCTATAGTCCTTTAAGGCATACATACTGTCAATTGAAACAGGAGGAAATGCTGTTGTAAAACAAACACCCCCACATACTCTGTCATTATTATTCTCTCAACTTTGATGTTATCTTCATAAATTTTAAGATTTCATGTCTCTCAGCTTTGCTGAATGATATCAACTTCTTAGATCAGAGAAAAAAAATTTTTAAGATTTTATAGAGGTTACTAAAAGCTGTGTAGAAATGTGAGTTATCTAAGAGTAACAATCAGCACTGCAGCAACACTTGTATTTTTCTGTCAATTATAATGTTGCATGAGAATAAAACCTCATTAAGTATATTTTGAGCACTTGGGAACATATACATGCTATGTACATACAAATATTGTTTTATGCAATAATCTGCAAACCCCAACCTTTTCGAGGATATTGGCAGTTTGGGGTTGTTGGTCTCGGTAAGGTGCTTTTAGGTGGGTTTATTTTGTTTTTGAGCACAGAAGGTTATAGAAGAAAGCTGATTCCCCCTTTTTTCTTTGCTTTCACCTGCATTTCATTTCTCTGTAATAGAGGGAGAAGCCTTTATGAGAAGTAATTCCACTCCATAGATGAATACACCAGCATTTTTAGAAAACCAAAAGCTTAAAAAATCCTTTTTTCACAATGTTCATTTACATTGTTCATTTCATAACGTTTAACTGCCAAGCATATGTCACCTAAAGTATGATGCAAAAGAAAATATTGATTTAGATGTAAACACACAGTACTGTGGTGGCATTAACAAGTTTCTCATTTTGTTTATGTATGGCTGGCAAGTGAGGAGAATGCTGTTTAGCCTACACATGAGTTGATGTAACCTTTTCTTACTGAGGAACCATCACTAATAAGACTGCCTGATGTGTTATAACAAGATGTTCACTAGACCAATGTGAATGTATCGATGACATGGCTTTCCTGAGCCTACTGCATATCACTAGTTTTCTCCAAGTCAATTGGAATCAGACTGTTGGTCATAAAAAACTTGAAACTTGTGTCATGAGAATTTGCTCTTGATAGGTTTCCTGTAAAGATGTATTTTCTGATTCAAATCCCTCAGCCTACTTATTACCTGTTCCCTCTCTCACTAGCAGGTAGCTTCACAAGAACTATGCTTTTCAGTCGTTTCTCAATTAATTTGCATGATACCACAGGGTTTTCTGAACTTTTCATTTAATATCTGACCTTATCAGTAGCATTACTAGTAATTTTTGCAGATCCTTTTCTCTCATGATCTCTCACCAACAGTATTTCAACATCAAGAAAAAGTATAAAATTAGAAATTGTCACCTCAGATCCCATTTGATGCCTTCAAGGACCGTGTAGTGGAAAACTGAAAAAGGTCCTCGCAATGAGGCAGAACACTGAAACTTAATTTTACCCTTCAATGTTCACACTTTAGATTAAGACACATTGATTTAAGTACTCTCCTTTTCTTATTCCTTCCTCTATTCATTTTATTTCTTTCTTTTGGAGCAATCATCCTGACTTTTTGGTCCCATTTCATATTAACTTTTGAGAAAATTATATATAAACTGAAAAAGCACTCAGAAAAGATGACAAAGTTCTGAAACCTTCTTCAGGGTCACTATAGATATAAATTTTGTATTTGAAACTTCCACGAGAAATTCTTATCCAAAGAGATAAGGACAATTAAAAAAAGTGTTAAAAAAAGTCTCTTCCTAATATTTTTACATTTGGCCTTCAACTGTTATAAAAATTGTTGTTTTGTTAGGGTGTTTACCAGACAACCTTCTTTAGGCCATTTTCTATTCTAGTTAGAAATCACAGAATTGCAGATTCCAGTACCCAAAGTGAGCTGAAAAGATCACCTATCCCTGCAGTCCAAAGATGTCTTCCTTGGAAACACAGAATTGTTATGCTAATTGCTGCATACTTTTACCAGCATTCATTTTATTGGGACAAAAAAAACCCCCATGAACCACAGGAATATTTTTCCATGTTTAGTATTCATTTGAGTGATAATTTGCTGTGATGACCAGCTCCTTTGAAAAAATGTATGAAAAATTGTGGCTTCCAAGAAGACTTAAAATGAATGACTCAAATGAAGACTTACAACTTCTTTATGAGGCTGGCATGAAAAATTTTCCAGTAACAGGAAAGGTTTGTCTGCTACAAGGAAAGATGACAGAATTTTAAATAAAGTTTACTTTAAAGTTATTGATTTTTAGCAAATTACTCAACTTCAGAAGAAATATTGTTAAATATACAACATAAGTGTATATTAATTTCTTGTCAATAATATCTGGCATCTTGAGAACAAAGTAGTTATTAATATTGCAAATGTGTCAAAGCAGAATTTTCGAGGAGAATAATGCACTTTTTTCTTTTAGAATAATGCCATATAGGGTTATGAAATCAATGTAAAACTCATTTCTCATATTGAAATTTCAATCTTATTTTGGAGACACATCAAAACATTTTCTAATAGGATGATTTATAAAGTAGTACACTATAGCAATTTTTGATGACTTTAATAAAAATGTATTGAAACTATAATTTTAAATTTTTTTTTACAGTGCAAGAAGATAGTATTGGATGCATCTTAATGTGAGATAAGTTTAAATTAGTCTTTTAAAAAAAAATGTAGTTGTAAGAAGTTATGACATCCGTAAGGAGTGGAGATATGAGATACATGTATATCGAAATGAAGAGCTTCAAACCCAAAATTTTGCTTTTACAACAGTATGATATCACAAAAGCAATTAAATATTTTGATTAGTTTAAAAAATGTTATAGCAAATTAAAGGTGGTACTGTTTGACAGCAGCAGTGTGAATTCTGCAATGGTAGACACACAGATGCTGTAACCTCTAGCAGTTTGACATAGCAAGGGTGTTAACAACCCTACCAGTTCTTAGGTATAGCCCATGTAAATCTTTTCTGGAAATCAGAGCCCAGTGAGCTCAGTACAAAACCACAGGAAGGCTTCTCTCTATAACAGATCCCTAAATTTATCATATTCTCATGGAAAGAAGTCTATGGAAAAGAACATGATTTCTTCAGGGCAAGAAGAACTGCTTCTCTCACCAAAAAAAAGAGGCAGCAAAAGAGAAAGCTTTGGGGTTTTTTAACTTCCTATTACAGTACTATCGAAAATTCTGTTTCTGCTTTTAGTATCTTAAGTTGAAAATACATTATAGGCAACGAGCAATATCATCTGTTCTTTACATCCACTGGATCTTAGACTACCAGAATCTGCTAAACCACAGGCCAACATGTATTTTATCTGTAGTTCCCTCTTCTTTACATGAACTTTTATTGGCTTGCCCACCTGTCCTAGAGCTCTTAGTGTGATACTCTGATGCTATAAAGTATAGATGTAGCAAGACCCTGGTACTACATAATAAATTATGAGCTAATATAGTGTTCTCTGTCTATCTTCTTTTATTGTTAAATGTAGGCATTTTAAAAGTCACATTTGGGAAAAATTAAAAACATCAAAAGCATTTACATAGATATCCTTCATCTGGGAGATTTTGCATAGTTCTCATGCAATTTTCTTTACTTCATTTAGGACTATATTTCATCTCTAATTAGATTGTAAAATGTAAAGAGCATCTCATTGACTTTTTTAGGTGTGCCTAAATATTTTACCCCTAATACTCATTAAAGGTATATAGACAGCTAATGATGCAGATATGAACCTAGTGGGATTTAAAAGGATTTTACCTATCTTGAGTGAAGAAAATTCTTCTTGAAATACTGAGTGTTTCAGACTCATATGTGCCTATTAACTTTCAGGTATCTATTTTTCTGTGTACAAAAATATCATTATAATACTTTTAAGATTATTATAAAATACTTAAAAGAAAACTATAAATTTGATTAAATTGTAAAAAGCATAGATATTTTGTGAATAAATTTCAGAAATCTTTCAGAAAACTCTTTTTATGCTGATACAACTTCTGGTATAATCCCATGTTGACTAATTAAAAACTAACTATTGCTTGCTGCCGAAATTTTTTTCTAACATTTTTAAATATGGGTCCTTACCATCCAGTAAAGTCACATATACAGGCACGTGCCTGCTCTGTACAAGGCTCACACCAGGTTGTGTGAGCTCACTGCTCACAGACCTGCCTCTGTGGTGCTTAACCCATTGAGCAGCAATGGAGGGTCCCTGTGTGCACTGGGCATATTATTTAGTGAGATAGTTCAAATACCACATTTATACATCTCATTTTACTCTGAGGGATCTTATTCCTCTCCATAGAGAAATTAGTTTATACCTCAACCCTGTGAATTGACTGAACACCTTTGGACATTGTACTCACCTAGGTCACAGTTCAGTCCTTAGTAGACAGTATCTCACTGCTCAGTGTCTTAAGAAAAAAAAGAAAAACAGTGATGGGTTTATGACAAATATTGGTCAAATCAACCTCCCATTCAAACTCTGTTCTGCTGTATAATCCATCAAGAAAATAAATGATGCGTAATCCAAGCAATAGGAGAAGAGGCAACAGGCAAAAACTGATGTACAGGAAGTTCCACTTGAACATGAGGAAGAACTTCTTTATTGTGTAGGTGACTGTGCACTGGAACAGGTTTCCCAGAGAGGTTTTGAAGTCTTCCTCACTGGAGATTTTAGAGAACTGTCTGGACACAACACTGTGCAATGTGATTTGGGATGACCCTGCTTGAGCAGGAGGATAAACAACTGTGGTTCCTTCCAACCTTACCCATTCTGTGATGTGCTTCTTTCACCAACTAACAGTCAAGAAATATTCTTCTAGGAAAAAAAAAAAAAAACAAACCAATGTTTGGGAAGATTCGCATCAGGGAAAATTGAGTGCTTGGCTTTTATGTTGCATATGGAAAATTTCACAGGCAGAGTCTCTGAGGAAATGGAATATGAGCTAAAGAGTTTGTTTCTGAAGGGTTTTTTTAGAACCAAGTGGGAAAATATCATACTAGAAACAAAGTCTGCAAGACTTAAAGCCAAACACTCAAAGCTCTTCGTTTTACAGAAGAAATACAATTGCAGTTCTCATAACAAAGAGGATATTGATCTTACCGATACATTTTCAACTAATCCAAATATTCTTATTTACTTGAAAGTGGCTTGAAATCAGACTTCCCACTGCAGCAAACTTATCATTAGGGACTAGTATAATTGGAATGGTTTCCATTTATTTAATTACAAAAGCATTTCATTTATTTTACCTTTGACAGAAAGAAACAGAATTGCTGCTGACATCAAAGCAGGGCTGCTACTTGTTACTGTAACTCTAGTTTTTAAAATAACAGTTCTAAACAAATTTTCTAAGTTCTTGCAGAAAAAAAAATGTCTCTAGACAGAAAATAAAGCAGTATATTTTTTTTGCTCCAGGATGCTCATCAAACAATTATGCATAGGTAACTGCTGTTAATTACTGCAAGGAATGATTTTATCTATTTTAATATTCATCCTCTTTGCACTTGGGTTTTATTTTCCAGATGCTGTCAGGCATTGGTAATAAAGAAGTTGGTATTGGTGAACTCAGATCTGGATCTTTTCCTAGTTAGCCTGGGAAATGAGACAAAGCAAAACAGCAGCTGAAAATTACTAGGAGAAAACCTCCATTCTGTTCCATTCTGTGCTAAGCAATGCCATTCTATGCCATCTACATTATACCATGATTCTCTAATCTGTCAGTCCATTCTTTCTTACTCTGATTAGAATACTAGTCTTGGGACAGAAATGGTGATGCTTATGCTACATTATATGTTTCCACCTGAAAGCTGGAATGGCTCCTATAGGCTGGATATTAACTTTTAATTGTTAATGAATTCTCATTAATGTTTGTTCATTAGCTGTCTTAATCTCAGTCCTTCTCTGAAATCATGAAAATCTGTAAACTGAAACTCATATCCTGGCACTACGTACAGTGCTGAAAGGAGGAATATAGAAAACAATTCTTATTGATGTTTAATCTCTGTACACACTATTTATTGCTTAGAAACTGAAGGCAGTGCAAACATTTCACGGGCAATGGGCAAGAGGGGCTAGAAGACAACTGCTGAAATTTTTTATCTATTTGTCAGCAATGTTTTAGTGTTCTCTTCAAACACAGAATAAAAATGAGTTGTCATAATTTTTTATTGCTTGCAGCATATAAAGATATTTTATTAAACTACTATTCTTTATTCATGCTTCTGAAACATGTATGAATATGAAAGTTCTTGGAAGCATAATTATATTTCTGTATCAAAACTCAGAATCATACTCTTATATATAAAAAATATTCTAAAAGACTTTTCTGGATTTCACTTCTCAGTATCAAACAGATTATTTTTCAGTGATAGCCCTTGTCTTCCACAGTAAGTTAGTTAATTGTCATCTTTACAACAACAGAGAAGTAAAGAACTAAAATACTTTAAACGAAAAGATCTCTATGGAAAGTTGCAGCAGGGATTTTTTCCAGCTATTATATACCAGTAAAAGTAATATCAAAGAGATTAACATGGTTCCTGTGAAACTATAGGGAAATCAGACTTTCTTTACTAAGTAAGACAGAAAGGAAACATATCTTTCTTCAGCCAAAAGACTCAGATCAAACTCTTACCAATTTTTAAATATGGAAACTCAAGAGTTAATACCAGGTGACTTGAAAGTCATTCAGAAAATCGGGAGACATTTGCTTCAGAGACAAACTAGTCTTTCATTGTAGTACCTGAAAGTTTTTTCAAGGTGCCCACTTCTTTCTTAAATTGATTTGGATATATCAATTATTTTTATTTTAAGGTTTATCTTGGTTACATATAAAACTAGGGACATATATGGGTATATATATGGGATTATCTTTATCCAAAGATTCCTGATAAGAGCAGCCAGATTCTTAACCATTTTGCTCCACAATGTTGCATTAAAGGGTGTTGTGGCTCNACTATTGTAACCTAAGACAAAGGGAGAGTAAAATAGATGTAAGACAATGTTTTTAGCCCTGGAAGAAACACTGGAGAACAGACATGTGAATCGCTGCTCCTGTTTTAAGGCTCTACCTCCACTTCTTGCTGAACTCACAGCAGTCATTTTAGAACATCAGATGTCTGTCTCTATATTTACTGAAGTGGCTTTTCTTGGATAAATCATTTTTAAGCAATCTGAATGGTTTTCATAATGAAGTAACTGGCTCAGTGGATGAGGAGAGAGATGCAGAAGTCACTTGATTTTAGCAATATGAAGTTTCGACAACATCCTTCTTGTCAATCTGTTGAGGCATGGACTGTGTAGATAGAACATAAAGTTGGTGAAAACATATGCAGCTACCAGCTTCAGAACGTGGTTGATGACTCAAAGTGGTCAGTGGTTAAAAATGGAGCTCCTGGCAGATTTTCTTGTAAAGCATTTGTTTTCATTTTTCATTTAGTTGCATGACTTCTGATAAAAGTGTAGTAGTATTTTATCCAGAAGCAATGGGCAATGATATGTGTACATATAGGTTTCTTTATCCTGAGACATCTGTTCATTTTTCCCATTGTTTTGAAGGATGTGATACAAAAGTGTGTATTTTGCCTATGCCAGGAAATTTAAAAGACACTGTTTCCTGTAAAGTGAAGGCTTTGGTATGTACAGAAGACATGCCTGTGATTTGACTTTGGTTCTTTGCTCTCTCAATGAAGAACTGCAGCCTCCTCAGGACGTCTTAAAGCCAAGAGGGAGTATGCAGACTTGTATGGGCAACATACTGATCATCTATCTACTTTTTCTCTCAGTGAGTTTCTTTCTGCTTCTCATTACTTCATCACTGAAAATATCTAGTATTGTTTAGATTTGGGTAGCATCTTTCACAGCTCTGTAGCAGCATTTGCAGACAGAAGGGTGAAGCTCAAACCAATGGAATCACATGTTTCTATATGTACCTCAGGTCAAAATTTGGCTAATTATTCTGGTCATTTTTATGTTCATATGTTGCCACCAGTGATGGCCTGGCAGCCGGATAGCCGATCGTCCAGGGTGTTTCAGTTAAGCCTGGCCAGCGGCAGCCCTATGCGTCCTCGGTAGCCTGGAGCTGCCTGAGTCTGCAAGGGGAGGATGCCTTTTCAGGATCCAAACTGTCAGCTATACTGTACTCAGTCGGGTGATATTGTATCCTATTGTATCTGTCGGGGAGGTATTGCGAACGAGAGAGATCTTCAGATAGGATTGATATAGACACACAGTATCGTGGAGGTTACTGTTGCCTGGGGCATCCGAGATCCGAAGACCCCAAATGCTCAGTGCACCAGACTTTTATTGAGGGTCACATAACCAATCAGCAAGGGTCCAAGGAGGGACAACAGGAGGGACAAAGGGACAAGGGCCAACTGGGGAGGAGAAGGGGAGGAGTGAGGATGATTGACAACTCAGGAGAACAATGGAGCATTGTAGTCAACAGAAGCTTCTAGAACTGGGGAGTGATGGACAGGAGATTGGCAGGTGGTGCAACAACTGGGGACAGACGGCCAACCCCCGCAAAACTCAGCCCCTTTTTGGCTCTACTAACTGGGGCTCCACCCCAGGGGAGTCTCTAATCTCTGTGGACAGCCCATATCTTCCGAGGGGATGCCGGGGTTCTGGGGACCACAAGGGAAGGGGATTTAGGGATCAGCACCACCGCCACATTCAGATATATGCTATTCTTTTCACAACAAAACCAAATGGAACTATCAGCTGTGACTGTTACGTGAAGTCTATTTGATAGAATATTTCTACTGAAGAACCTGAATGAAAACAAATCTAAAAATCTTAGAATCATAGAATCATTAAGGTTGCAAAAGACCCCCGAGGTCATCTACTCCATCTNCTTTCACAGCTCTGTAGCAGCATTTGCAGACAGAAGGGTGAAGCTCAAACCAATGGAATCACATGTTTCTATATGTACCTCAGGTCAAAATTTGGCTAATTATTCTGGTCATTTTTATGTTCATATGTTGCCACCAGTGATGGCCTGGCAGCCGGATAGCCGATCGTCCAGGGTGTTTCAGTTAAGCCTGGCCAGCGGCAGCCCTATGCGTCCTCGGTAGCCTGGAGCTGCCTGAGTCTGCAAGGGGAGGATGCCTTTTCAGGATCCAAACTGTCAGCTATACTGTACTCAGTCGGGTGATATTGTATCCTATTGTATCTGTCGGGGAGGTATTGCGAACGAGAGAGATCTTCAGATAGGATTGATATAGACACACAGTATCGTGGAGGTTACTGTTGCCTGGGGCATCCGAGATCCGAAGACCCCAAATGCTCAGTGCACCAGACTTTTATTGAGGGTCACATAACCAATCAGCAAGGGTCCAAGGAGGGACAACAGGAGGGACAAAGGGACAAGGGCCAACTGGGGAGGAGAAGGGGAGGAGTGAGGATGATTGACAACTCAGGAGAACAATGGAGCATTGTAGTCAACAGAAGCTTCTAGAACTGGGGAGTGATGGACAGGAGATTGGCAGGTGGTGCAACAACTGGGGACAGACGGCCAACCCCCGCAAAACTCAGCCCCTTTTTGGCTCTACTAACTGGGGCTCCACCCCAGGGGAGTCTCTAATCTCTGTGGACAGCCCATATCTTCCGAGGGGATGCCGGGGTTCTGGGGACCACAAGGGAAGGGGATTTAGGGATCAGCACCACCGCCACATTCAGATATATGCTATTCTTTTCACAACAAAACCAAATGGAACTATCAGCTGTGACTGTTACGTGAAGTCTATTTGATAGAATATTTCTACTGAAGAACCTGAATGAAAACAAATCTAAAAATCTTAGAATCATAGAATCATTAAGGTTGCAAAAGACCTCCGAGGTCATCTACTCCATCTGGCTTAATATTCTGCACCAATAACCTTATCTTGTTTGCCCTATAAATAGTATCAATCATATCTTGTAATGATTGTTTTATCAAAACTTTTATTCAATGTTTCTGTTTAACTGCAGTCGTCTAACATCACAAAAAATATTGGTTCATATTAAGATTTCAATCAGACACTTTTTTCAGGCTACATATAGGATGCATTGTTTAGCATTTCTCAGCATTTAAGACATCTGAATTTTAGGTCTACCTTGTAGTGCTATGTTTTTCAACTGAAATGACTGACTGAAACTCTATACTTTTGAATGTTAAAAAGGATTTTGAAACAATATGGTCTGAAATGCTGCAACCCAAAATCCTGCTCTGAAGCTTGCATAAAAGAGCACATAAAAATCCAGTACGAGCTGATCTGTAAGAACGCATTGTGACCTGAATAGTAAGGATTTCAGTAGGGGTGATATTTGTCTTTGCTACCTACACAGATTTGGTGGTGAGAGCCAGCAGAACACTTTATTTCACTGAACTATTGACTATGTTGGTTATAAATAGTCTTAATAAAATCTCCTACTTAATCATGATATTCAAATTGCATATGATTACAAAAATGAGGGTAACAAATAGAATGCATTTACTGTATCTGCAAGGGTATTTGTAGTACAGATTCAACTGGTCATGCTTTAGGGAAAGAGATTTTGATGCTGACGTCCCTTGTCAGGAGAGCACAAACTTTACATTAGGAGAAGATGACAGGACTGAATAAATGGACCATCAAGGGACTAGAAATACACAGCAAATAGGCACAGCTAGGAGGTCATTTGGAAAGAGAACCAGCTGGATGCAGTTGGTGCAGGGCACAGTGGCAGATCTATCATCTGTCCACCAGCAGAGAAAAGATGCAGGAGACTGGACTGACTTCAAACGCTGTCTGTACTAGTGAACAGTTTGAAAAGGGATAGCTGAACTGGAAACTGGTATTCTATCTTCACTTTATTTCTCAGGTCTTCATCTCCACCCTTTATTCCCAAACCCATCCTCTCCTCCTTTCTTACTCTTTATTTTTCTACCACTTAATTTCAGATACTATCTTAGAGGTGTT
The DNA here is from genome assembly GCA_013400955.1 of Drymodes brunneopygia. Classification (NCBI taxonomy): domain Eukaryota; kingdom Metazoa; phylum Chordata; class Aves; order Passeriformes; family Petroicidae; genus Drymodes; species Drymodes brunneopygia. The sequence goes on along the minus strand of VZTZ01013430.1, from coordinate 86,029 downwards.
TCAGGGTTAGAAATGCAGCTATTACTCAACAAGTTGCATAAATGTCTGCTGTGATTACTTTTTTTCTGAATGACTGATGAGAATTCTAGAAATATCTTCCTTTCCTGAAGTTTCAAGGACAGCTACCCAGCTACCAGCTACCTAAATAGGTCCTTTGCAAATGGGAAACCTGTCACAAGGTGGTCCCCCAAGGATCAATACTGGTTTCAACATTGTCTAATACCTTCATCAGTGATTTGGATGACAGCATTAGGTGTACTCTGATGCTTTGCAAAACACACCCAAGTAGGGAAGAGGGCACTTTGAGAGAGTCACATTGAAGACCTAGACAGGCTGGAAGAGTGTGGGCTAACCTTGTGAAGTTCAACAGGGACAAACGTAACGTTCTGCACCTGTGAAAACATAATCCAGGAGTTGGATCCAGGTTGGGATCTAACCATCTAGAAAGCAGCTCTGTGGAAAGGGTTCTGGGGGTCCTGGTAGACAATAAATTCCATATGAGTAACCAGTCACTCTCTGCAGCAAAAAGAGCCAACAGGATTCTGAGTTGCATCAAAAATGGCATCACCAGCAGAGATAAAGTATCCGACTCTACTCAGCATTTGTCAAGTCCCATATGTAATGCTGTGTACAATTTTGGTTCCTGATGTACAGAACATATATAGACAGGTTGAAAGGATCCAAAGAAGATCCACAAAGATAATCAAACTCCTGTGAAGCCTGTCATATGAACCGGGTTTGTTCAGCCTTTAACAAAGAAGGCTTAGGGGAGACCTTATCACCATGCTAAATTATTTAAAGCATGGCTACAAAGATGAGGACTCTGTTTACAAGGAATCCCAAGTTAAAAACAGGGCAATATGTACAAGTTATTACTGGTGGATTCCAATTGGCCATGAGCTCTGGATCCTTTCATTCAAAGCTGATCCATGATGCTTTTCTGACTACTCAAAAAGACAGTTACTGGAGGGAAAATCTGTCTCCATTGTGCATATTTTTACTGCATATTTATCTTGAAGTTTTTATTTAATTGGCTATTGGATATAAGCCTGACTGGTTGGCAGCCCACAAAGCTTATATTCTATTTGTTTTCAGAACCAGTGGAGGCTTCTACAACCTCTGCTGCCTAAACCAATTGGCAAAATGTTTTGTTAAAAACCACCAAAGGGACTTAGGAGTGTGAACCTGTGTAGATCTGAAAGCCCCAGCTAAAAAAATATAAGGCAGAAAGTAATCCCATTGAAATTACATGACTAACTGCTTTTTGAATTTTACTCTAATCTAGAAATAATGCTTGTATGGTCAAAGGAAAGTTCTTCTTATTACTGCACAAGGAGGACATTTTAGCAGTGTAAACAGTGATCCATTAGAATTTAAAGAAAATTTTCTTATTGTCAGGTTTCACACCATTTTACCATCACTTAATGATTTTTTTGTAGTGGTAGAATTTGTCTATGGCAATGAAACAAGGCATATTTATATTCAGTTACTTGGAATCAATTTGAAAATTTTCTTTCTAAAGAAATATAATTTTTTGTTCCTTAAAATATCATATAATATTTTTCATGCATAGTTCTCCATAAGTTGTGTGGTGCAAGGGCTGTAAGCATCTTAGGTGATACATTTTGTCATTTAACCTTTGCTACTTGCTTATGGGAATTGTCTTTATTTATACTAGCAGACATCTATTAGTATGATAGGAATGGTGGACAGCAAGTTAAACAGGTCTTATAATCAACATCTACAAATATAACTCATTTATCATGCCCATGTCAAATTTGTCAGAGACACAACCTTTCTGGAAGGAAGAAGGAGCCACAAGAAAGGTTAACAGATTTAGAATGCTGCTGAAGTCTTAACAAGTAAGCATATGCAACAAAGAACTTATTTAATATTTGCCATTCTTTGCTGTCTCTGCTGGTACAGAGTAATTGAATAATCTATTTGCTATTTACTGTAGCTGCATGACATCCTATGGTGTTTCATATTTTCAATATGAATAAATGGGCTTGATAAATGTTGAATGGAAAAATGCTCTGGTGTGGAACCAATGAATTGAAAAGCTCATTTAGGACCTGATCCTGTGAAACACAAAATGAGCCCTGTAAGTGGCTATTCTCTCAGTTTGTATTTCTCTGTGAGTTAAGAGGCTGATTATCACCAAATATATTCAGTATCTTGCAGGATCAGATATAAATGATCAGTGATTCTGGCAAATGAGAATATGAAATGAAATGAATATGATATGAAAATTTCATTAAAACTTGCTTTCTTCAGCCTTCCTAAAATGTTTTTTTCTGTGAAACTCAGTTTGAAAACATGAGAAAAATAACTTAGGGTCTTCTGAAGTTAACTCTAATCTGTCAAAACTCTACTGTTTATTTTCACTGTCACTATAGATATATATTCAAGATGTTACTATGATTTGTTGCTTCTTTATTGACTGTTTTATTGCTCATATTTTGATTAATGATGGGAATGAAAAGTAACTGTAATACAGCATAATACAAAGACAGACTATTAGATGACTCAATCAAGCATATTTTATTTCACTAGTATAACCAATTTTGTAATTAGCAAATTTAGATTTGCATACAGAGGATCATATTGAAGAAGAATAATTGTGATGGGAAACTTTGAAAGTTCATGTCATCAATAAATGAAGACCAGGAATCAGATGCACAGCATTCTCAGCCATTGTATTATTAACAACTACAAATATTGAAAAATAATGCCTGTTACATTGGTTCTATGAGATCTGTGAGATTGCATGTAAAGAGCTATTCATTTAATTAGTGCATCCTTATAGAAAAAGAAATACAATAATTAATGGAACATTGCATTAATCAAGAGCTCATTGAAATACATTTTGATAGCTTCTATTTCATTTTATGTTATTCAGGTTTTACTCAACAGATGACTCACTAGATGGGTATATGCAAGAAGAATGTCTGCATTTCACAGAAAACGGAAGTAACGTGTTGGCAAATATATAACTAAGTGAATGTTCATGTAACTGTTTCATTTTGGTTAGAAATGATGTAACTTTAGATCTACTTTTAATAATGTTCTCAGGCAAGTGTTAGGCATTGGAAGTCCCTAAAGTAAAATATTTTCAAACATTCTAATTTAATTGTGTCCACATAGTAGCTAAAAGAGTTGTAAAGAGAGAATAAGAGTGGGGAAAATATACGAATTTCAGCTGAATATTTCGTATAGTGAAAACGAACTAGATCTTATCAGTTTTATTTAAAATAATATCATCAAACTGAAATTTTTTTTGACTTGTCATTGTATATTTAAATATTATAAATATATATATCTTGAGTTTTTCTACTCATATTGACTTCTGAAATTTCTGTAGATTTTTCTTTTGTCAATTAATCTTTATTTCCATTGAAGTCTGGCTTTCTTTCTTCACCTCTGTGTTGTGGTTTAACCTCAGCCAACAACTCAACCCTGCACAGCCCCTTGCTCAGTCCCTGATGGGATGGGAGAAAGAACCAGAAGAGCAGAAGTGAGAAAACTCATGGGTTGAGATAAAGACAGTTTAATAGGTAAAAAAAAGCTGTGCAAACCAGCAAAGCAAAACAGGGAATTAATTTAGCACCTCTCATGGGCAGGCAGGTGCTCAGCCTCCCGAGAAAATAGGGCTCCATCATGCATGATAGTCATTTTGGAAGACAAAGTGTCACGTCCTGGGAACACACACATGCCCCTTTCCTTCACTATAAGTCTTGGTCTAGCACAGTATTTAGTATTGCAGAGTTACAGGGAACCTTTCCGTTTTCTTGCTCCCTACAGGGAAGCATCATGCTTATATCTTCCTCAATATCTCACTTCTCAAAAGTAATTTAAGCTTTTGGGTGCCTATCTCTTTTCCAGTTCAAAACACCTGAAATGTTTACTCTAAGTAGTTTATATTAAAATATCTTTAATATTTTAAAATATGTTTCACATGCAAGTTTGTGGTCAAAATTAAATTTTGTTTAAATAGTGTGAGACTATGAGATGAGTTTCCAATTTGCTAGCCATATTCTTTTTCACAGAGAATAGATTCACCTCCCAAATTTGATCTCAGTAAAAGTGATTTTTTTTCCTACTTATAGCTAATTTTATCTGTTTTCAATATGTACAGTTAGAATTAATTACAAATATTTTTCAAGAATTCTTAGAAATAAATAGAAACAGGAAAAATGTTTCACTGATTCTGAGAACTACTGAAAAATTGAGTAATATTTAAGAAAATATTTTCCTGGGCAAGGGGAAGTCACTGTGGTTCTGGTTTCTTGCGATAGCTTATGATAACACTCTTTTATATTATTTGATCTTTTAATGATTTTGTCTTCATTGTCAACTTCTGCATAAAAGAGTATTTGGAAAAGAGAAGGGAAAGAATGTAAAAGCACAAAACATTATGTAAAAGTTTGGCTGGCCAGTGTAACACATCAGTCTCGGGCTAATAATCTGAGATTCACTTCACTGCTGTGCATAGGAATGTCTGAGCTAAGAAAACACCATGAAGAGACATATGAGGAAGGTTAGAACAGTCACGAAAATCTGAAAACACAATAATAATGAAACATCTCTGTGTTTCCTCTCAGATACCTTTCCCCATGATTGTAAACCTGATTTAGCTAACAAATATTCATTGAAAAGAAAGACAAAATAAACAAGAAGTAAAAAGAATATCACTGCACACAACAAATTAAGTTTCTTAGTGACAAAATTTACCTTGTGATAAGAGCAAATGTACTAATGCAAGTTTCCTGGGCAGTTTTATCTATGTTTTTAGGTAAGGGAATTATCTGTGTGTGTGTGTGTGTGTGTGTGTGTGTGTGTGTTCATAAACAACATCTTTTACATAGAGAAACAATGGAATTAAAAAAAAATATGGCTGCTGATATTATTTACAAGTAATGAGATGTGTATTAAAAAGTTAAACAAAATAGATAGGACCACAGCATTTTCTATTTTTTCAAACTAGGTGAGAATAAATATGTGAGTTTTTACATGGCCTAAAACTCATATCTAGTTAGAACATGACATTGCCACATATAAACAGTCTACTCCAAACTACTCCAATTCATTTGCACCATAACAGATAATAATAATGACATTAATAAGAAAGGGTGATATGACTTTTAGTTTGGTTCTGGATTACTGCAATGGTTTCAAATGACTCAGAGATTAAATGTCACCAAACTCAGGCAATCTCTGCAAAAGTTTAATTATTTTAAAAAGGGAATTAAATATTCATGGCCATTACAGTAAGTGTGGAAAACATCTGGCCAGGTGGCAAGCTGCTGCTATTGCTTGATCATTTTGCCACCACCCTGAGTAGCACCACAGCCATTTGTCTCACCTGATCACCTGGCCTGTCTCGTTGCTATGAGCTCCCTAGAGCAGGGGCTACCATTTCCAGTTACTTTCTTTTTTTTACAGTACAGAGGAGCCTAGATCATTGATTACTAAACACATTAATAGGATGAAACACATTGAAAATCCAACAGGGAACTTGAGCATCGTCTCTATTTCAAAGGTATGAAAATATTTAATGTAATAATTTACATAAAACAATAATAATAAAGAGTTGTTAATATTGCGCTTTTTAATCGCATAAATGTTTCAATAATTAATTGAGATGGACAGTCTGAACTCTTCTAAGAAAACAGACCTACTTAATAGCAGTAGATAGTAGTTTTTTATTTGTAAAATCTTCAGGTCTTTGTAACACAGCTAGGCTAAGGGAGAATTTTGATGTTATCAGCTTTTATTTTTTAAGCCTATTGTTTTTGTCATCTTTCCTGACATCACTACGTAATCTACAGCTGTGCAAATGCTGGTGTGACAATTCCAAATAAATGTACTGTAAACAAAAGAAATTGGTTTCCTAACAATAGTATCTGTGCGAATTCTTTCTGAAGAGCTTCATCCCCCAGTCAAGTTTCCTTCAAAGTAGCAAACCATCTGTGAGAGAGAAAATAAAATTTAAGAGATTCAAATAGTGAAAAGATCTAATGAATGGATTAGATGGAATGCAGCAGGGAGTTCAAGTGTTTATACTCATATTACTTCAAGGTACTGAACTCCAGAGAGGTGAATTTACAAGGTTGCTTGTAAATACCAGACATATTAATATTTTCATTAAGGATAAGAGAAATGGTCAATTATAAAACAAAAGAGAAGAAAAAAATGAGAGAACAAATATTTAATTTTCTGATTTCAAATCTCCTTCTTCTTTACCTGACCACATTAACTATTTAGACATATTCAAATCCATCCTTTCATGCATGTATCCATGTATCTGTGCCCATACATATAAAATACAAAATATGTCTCTTTTACTATTTCACTATTTATGTTTTATGTAAGATTCATGTCCACCTTATTGACCAAACCTTTTTAATATTTTGTCATCTCTTAAGTGAAGGAATCTTCGAGGTCATTTTTTATTTTGTGGATTTTGGTCAACAAGAAATAGATTGCAATAAGTTCTCTGAATATCCATGGGTAAAAAATTAAAAACAATGACTTTAAAACAAGCTTTCTTGGGGAAAAAAATGGAGCAAGGAACACAAAGACTTATTTTATTCCCAGTTTTTCTATTTTGAAAATGTAATGATTTTCTTTAAAAACATGATAGTCAGTAAAGGCAACAGTTCAGAGCAGTAATTCCTGATGTTTCACATTTATAAAAATGTAAAATGAATATTAGGTTTCAAGTCAAATATTTACATGCAAATTTACACAAGTATTTGGTATCATTAAGCATTTGCTTAATGATGAGATTATACATGGTTATCTCACTCTCAAGCCCAATTTGACTGCAGAATCAAGTGATTAATTTACCAAAACAAAAGCAGACACCAGCACATTTTCTGTTATAGTTTGGGTTACAATTACAGAAGATATCCCACCCTAAAATGTGACAGTGTTGAACTCCACGTGTAGTTCAGGCAGCGCTGCTCAGGTGTTCCAGCCCTGTGAGATTATGATCTGACCCAGAACAGTCACACCATCTGCTTCTGTGTGTGACCACACAGACACTCACAAATCCAGGCTCTGCATAGACAGTGAGAAAAGCTGGCAATGTCATTTGAGGGCTGACAGACAGCATGCTATAGAACTCAGATGTCTTTTGCTTAAATTACTATGAAAGAACCTCAGGCAGATGCAAGACAAAATCCCAATAAATTAAATATATTTTAGGGAAGTTGTTGTCAAAAAGAACATTATTATTCTTGCTAATTGTATTCAGCTACTGGTAGAGATGCTTTCTAATAATTTCTTCAGTAAAATCAACATTTCCCATAAGATGATATAATCTTAAAGGGAATAGTATTAGTATTTGTGAAAGTCGTCTAAGCAGGTGTTGCATCTATACACAACAACAGTACCAAAAAAGTAAGACTGATATGAAGTCTACTAATATATTTCAAACTCTGTCTGGAAGAATTTTTGAGGGCCAGGAGACCCCTTTTTCCACATACTTAGTTCTCCTTATCTTTGCATTGCCAGTGAAATTTTAGTACATTTTCTGCAACAGGGAATTCTGTCTAGAAGCAACTAAAATAGATCATTTTTTCTTTTCTCATAGGCCAACAAACACTCATCAGGCAGTATTGACTGTGAGGCATTGCTGAATTTGGTTTGATTAAGACTGGCAAATTAAAGTTGAAAGGCTCTGCACCACAGATAAATTGTGTTTAGTCTTCCTTCATAATTTCATTATGGAAGTTTCAAAACCATTGTCAGTGTTATTTTCTGAATATATGTTTTTCTCCTGGCCTTAAGACTGAATGAACAACAGAGGCTGAGTCTGATCTTGATTCATAATGCAGATATGCAGCAAAAGGTTGGAAAACCAAAACTATAAGAAACCTGGAAGTTGGCATAAATGCTTCTCTGCATATGGACTTTGTTTCTGACCTTTGGCCTAAAATTCATTAGATGACATGAGATAGGACATGTCCAGAAATTTTAGCAAAATGTGGAGAATAATTTGAGGCCATTATATTGTCTAAATAAAATTCAGAATTTAAAAAGATCGACATGTCTTTCATATTAAAAAGAACTGTTTCTACACGGAGTTTGACTAATCATGTAATAAATAAAACATCAGTATATTGCTGAGTATTTTTAGAAACATTATAGAAGAGTGAGTGGATGTGATTAAATGAATGCCTTCTATATTTTTGGTAATATTGATCATTAATAATATTCCATTACTGAAAAATAAAGTTTAAAGCCATGAAAGGTATTGCTCTTGAAAAGATAAATGCTGTGTAACTGAGTTCTCCATTATACTGAACACTTCTTAGATTATGGTTAGAGATACTTCACATATATTGGTTGAGGAGACTTCTTGAAATGGACTTACAATCGAATACTTTGTTCTTCAATAATTAGGTTTTCTACTTTAAAAATTATATATTTCTATTTTGGGTGTATTTTTGTTGTCATATAAGGGTGGGAAAATGAGTCTAGGAGGAGTGTCATATTAAAACATTTTTTAATTCTATTTTTAATTGATCGAGAAGTTCAAAGTTGAGAGGTATTTCCAATTTGGCCTATTTACATTTTATAGTGATCCATAATATATGTAATGCTCTCATAAAGTTTCATAGGAAAATCAAAGGATCTTAAAAATTATTTAGTGAAACATACTGTTTCCCTCTTGATTCAAAAGTTTTGAATTATACCACTTGTAATTAGGATTCAAGGTGAAATTTTTGAACCTATAAAGAACTTTCTTCCTCTCTGCAGTTGCATGTATACATAAAACTAACTCATGGAATGAAATTATTCTAAATTACCCTTAATCTAATAAAGTTAATGAATTAATCACAATCATAATTATTGCAATTATTACACTATTGCCATAATAATCCAAATAGTTGGAAGTAGTTATTATTCATGTGTTATATTTTGAATGTTGCAATTCAACTTTGTTCTAATCATACAAAACCATCAGCAAAATGTAAAAACGTCACATTAATCAGAGTATCACAATACTACAGTAATCTATTTAAATTTTATAGCTAATGTGTCATTGTATTAGGTGTATATCTCACAAAATTTTTATGTTTATGCACAAGCATATTTTCATATGCTTATGACTACTTTTTCTTTCTTCATAAAGAACTTTGTTTTGCAATTTTATTTTAGAATTTTGTTTTAATTTAATAGAAAAACTAAAAAAACTATTAAAAAGTTTTATTTATTGTACCTCTGAGTAGTTTACAAATATATCTATGCATGATATTTCATTATCTAAATATTTTTATTAGTGTATTTTAATGTTGAATTTAAGGTTAAAAAAAGGGAATCATTACATTTTATTGATGGAAGGTTCCTAGAAGGTTGCCAACAATCAAATATTATGCAGAATGTGCTCTTGCCAGCAACATATGACCTTGATTGTTTGTATTTGGGCAATTATAATTAAAATACCTGCACAAGAGAACACAATTTTATGACATTGTAGAATGTACCTGTCTAAACTTTTCATAAGGGTTCCCAGTCATACATCTTAAATAGGGAGGTGTTTTGGACTCTGATCTTCAATATTAAAGAGAATAAAGAAAGCAAAAGTTAAATTTTTATTTTAAAAAGTTTTAGCTGCATTTTAGAGAGAATAAATTGTTTTCCAGGGCCAAACTGTGTCCTGTTCTCAAAATGACCTGCAACAGATGCTTAGGGATAAGCAAAAAATAAATATATTAAGACTTAGTTTCATGTTTTAAATTTATTATCTCCAAGTTCTTCTGAATTTGGAAAATTTAACTGAAAAAAAACCAGGAAAGAAAATTTACTTTTCCATTTCGGTTATCACTTTGTGTCTTTACGTTGAATCTCTCAATTCTTTCTGTCTTCCAGGTTGATGAATCTTATACTATTTGGTTTATTTAGATATAAGTTACTTCAGATTCAACTAAAGGATGAGACTTCATGCCCTGAAAAAGACAGATGCTAGGACAACATATGACAATTGTATTCATTGTAAATAATTGCAGGCTACAACTAAAGACAGAATTACAGCAATTCACAGTGATGTATTCTAGAATATCTGTAATCACTTAACCTAAACATCATTTTTGATTGTTAAATAATAACATCCTCTCAGTGAAAATTTGGATTAAAAAATATGTAAATAGAAATTTAAAAATTAAGGGAAACTATATTCATGTTGGAAAACTATCCAGATTATTACTGAGAAGAGTTAATGAAGTGATGGTGCAGCATCACTTTGCTGAGAGGAGGTTATCAAAACTGAACACAATTCTCAAAGCTGGAGATAGCACTAAAAGAAAAGTAGAAATTAGTCCAATAGAAGAACAGTGGCATTCTATTTAAAAAGACAATAAAGGCTTAATCAATATTAGTAAAAATATAATTCAAAATGAAAAGATTCAAAAAAATGAGAAGATTCAAAATGAGAGTTTTTTAGCCATTTTACCTCATCCATGAGAAAAAGGAAGAGGAAGGTAAATCATGGAGACAAAATACTTTGAAGGACAGTAAAAAAATTCTGCCTCTGACTAATAAGGTTGAAGATATTACTATATTCAGGAAATGTGAATTGCCTGTCTCTTGACATGTCTCCCTGCAGACATGTCTTGACAGATATAAAACAACAAATAACTTTCTGGTTTTTCAACTGCTGTTCAAAAATGTCCCGGTATGGATATTTTGACAGAACATTGCTCATTTTCTAGTTTTGAATATGAAGTTGTTTTTCTGTTGAGATGTGGTGATTTTTATGTTGCTGAAAACAAAATCCTTTCCAAATCAAGGCAGAAAGATACCCTTTACCTCTGATGAACACCACGAAGAAGAAATACAAGCTAAGAAATCTGAGGTAGTTAGATTATAAAATTTATATATATACATATATATATATACATCTTCCCAGCATTACAGACAGAAAAATGAACATCAGTTCAAATAAATAAAATCTTTTTTTTTCCGAAAATAACAGAGATAGAGATGATAAAGTCTAAATTCTCATAAAACAAAACTAAAATAATGTTTGGTGGTTTTTCAAATAAAACCAGTACCCAACTGATTTACCTAAAACTCTTTAAAAGTGACAGATTAAAAACTTGAAGAAACTAAGGGAGAAAAGCTTGCTCTAGAATTGCCAAGACACACTTTTTTTCAGAGTGGTCATGAATCTTTGTTGTTAATTCTGCAGGGATTTTTCAGACAGCAGTTAGCAAACAAGTTGCTTTCTTTGTGATATTGATGATGTCAATTCACAGTTTTCAGGCCTGTGTGAGCTTTGGTTCTCCAAAGCTGTAAACCTCATGGAAGTGGTCATTGCTTATAAATGTGGTGCAGACAAGTTGAAAAATCTTGACCTGACTTACATCCCACTGACTTCAAATGGATCATTTGCTTTGAATATTAAATCAATGTTGGCTTAAACTACTGTTTCTACTATTGGGAAAAGTAATATGTTTTCATTCCTATATTTTTTGCAAGTATTTAATGGATATTAAGGTGGTGGAAAGAAATACATCCTACGCTCAGAATTTAAGTGTAATAACTCCAGTTAGACCGTTCAAAGCAGAATTTCGAAATATCAAACTATGATAGTAGAAGTGATATCACACCACAGCTCTGAGGCTCCACATCTGTCTGTTGGCATGGCCCGCTGAGTAAATAGTCATGAAGAAAAACACTTCAGAAACATGCTCCAAGGGAGTGGGGCTTCTGCTGCCCTCCTGTTTCACTTTGATGTTTCCAGTTCTGGGTGTTTCACTTGGTTTTGTTGTTCTATGTAGGTCCGTCTGGTTTGAACTTTGTTCCTGCAAATGAACTACAGCTTCTACATCTGTAAGCAGTGTTAATCCCTGCATCTGAATTGTCACCAAAACCACGGTTTGTGACTGAACTTTGCCCCAAGCTGGGCTGCAGGTAATGACGTTTCTGTGTTGATTCCTGCTTCCATGACTCTACTGGTGACTCAGATCCACATACACAGAGGAGGGAGAGTGGAGAAGCAGCATTACCAGATACCAGTCAGTTGCCTTGGCTCTCTCTGCAGACAAAAGGAAGATTGTTGTTCCACCAACAATTTGGTTCAGACCACATAAAGCTCAGTTGCGATTTTGTCTTGCCTTGCAGGAACACATCTCTCCAGTGAACAAAAGAAGTTCAGGAAGAGATTAGTTTAGGTTAAAGTTAATGATAATGAATGCTAAATATAATCATCATTTTTAAAATTGAATACACAAAATCTACAAAGATGTCATTCCTGGAAGCTGTCTTTTTGTGTGTGTGGAGCAGGCTTCTTACCAGGAGATCTGACTATTTTCTTGCTAGCATAGAATGGTTTGGGTTGGAAGAGACGTTAAATCATCTAGCTCCAACCTATCTACCATAGGCAGGGATGGTTGATCAAGGAAATGCTATGTTTAAATGTTTCTTTGAAATAGCTGATGCATTTGTGCAAAACAAGGGTTCAGAATTCACCCAAGTTTTAATTTCTTTTTTGGTAAAAATAAAATTTTTCATGTATGTTATAGTTTAATAAAAGTGCATTTTAAGCATGTAGTATAATATAACAGCTGTAATCAGATTTTACTTTAAATAAACAAACACAATTTTACTTTGATTTGTCATTCATTAATGATCTGAGAGTTCACAGCCTTGAATTCCTAGAGGTCACTCTTTAACAAAAGCCTGGTGGAAAGTCAGTTCATTACAAGTAAATTCATTGATCTGCCATGGCAAGTTACAGAACAGCTTAGGGAAGTTTTGTAGGTTGAACTCCTGGGCTCCATCCTCTGATCACAGATTTTCTGCAGTCTGTCTTCCAACCAGCTGTCACACAGCCAGCAGTGTATTGCAGCTTTTAGACTATGACAACTTCTGTGCATGGCCACAGATGGGTGATGAATGTTTGCTGGCACAAACTCCAAATGATTATGTATTAAAAAAGATAATGATAATTATCAAAGCATTTGGGAGCTCTCTTTTCTCCTTCACTTGCCAGAGGGCTGAAGACAGTTCCTGATCACTGTTACCGTGAGGTGTCAGATGGAGAATTCTCTTTTCTGTAATTTACAGTTGTTTCTTAGGGTTTACCTCCATTAATTTTAATTTAAAATATTATTTCATAGTATTCTAAATCCTAAAATCCATACTTCCTCTCTCATGTCTGGAATGGTGTTACTTACTGCAGGGAACTCTTGATGCAGGTTAAAACTTAGAATCATATTAGTGTTCTCTCAGCTATCCATATTGCATCATAGCATTTTCCTGTAGAGATCAAGGAATCACTGGTTGAACTACAACGAACTCTGAACAGCCTATCTTCATCGAAATTAACAGCTCTAAAGTCCTTGAGTAGTAGTGTTCAACAGTCTCAGACTTTTAGTTCTGAAAATAACTGTGAAATGGTTTTATTGACACAAAACATGAGTGTTTTTTTGCATGTCTATGGATATTTCAGTTATGACAGCGAGAAATTTATTCCTGTTGAAGTTATTTTTCTGTTTTGTCAAAGTATTCAAAATCTTTGAATGTTTGTAAAACATTCTTTTTAACAAGGATGTAGATTTCAGATTCTAAAGCAATCTGTTCCTTACATGAAATTTTACCTCATTGAAAATATTAAGGGTAGGATTTGTATATTTTTTATGTGGAAATGAGAGAACAAATTTGCCTTGGCCATCGATCTTGTCTCCCTAGATGGCAACATTGGAAATCTTCAACAAGGCAATTCATGTCTATTTCAGTGTGAGGTAAATCAATTCATATATTAATTAATTGTACAGTTAGATCACATTCCCAGTTTCTAGTCTTAGTAAAGAAGACATTTATCTCAGCAAGTGAGATGTTTGGGAAAGACAAATCCAGTGAAAGTTTTACAGTGAATTCAGGATCAGTGAGTTCAGGTAGATTCAGGGGTTTGGCTTTTACTTTTGCCTATCAAGCTCCTTTCTTCAGTGTTTCAGAAGTGAAAATGAGGGATTAAAAAATATCTTGCCAGATTTGTTTAAATAATGTTATATTCCAAATAAATCTGATACTCTCTGTTTACAAGTAAATGTACCTAGGGGACATTTTTTTTTCTCAATGAACTCCCTATTAGCACAGAATCTCTTTTCATAACACATGGAATTTAAAAAAAAAATAAATAATTACATTTAGATCTTAACTAGTTAAATATTGTTACTAGATTAGGTATTTGAGCTTTACTTTGGCTAGCAGTTTAAATTATATTTTCCACGTTGTTTTTCACCAAAGACTATGCTGAGGTATCCTTTTTTTACTGAAAGATTTATTACAATAGAAAAAAATTCAAATGTATCAAGAGCTTAATCTTTTGACTACAAATCTATGTTTTGATTGATTATAGCTGTTGGAGAAATGTGCAAAAATTTATTTTTGACTTGCTGTAAGACAGCAAGTTATTTTTCAATGTGTCATGTACACAAATAGAAGAAGTGACAGTGACTTTAAACTCACAGGTGGCTTTTTAGATCAGTTTTTTATCTCAGTTGTAGGTGGTCTTGAAAACAGAAAAATGTGAATTTTGTCTGCAGTGCTTTTAAATAATTATTCCAACAGTACTTGAATCAAACTGTTAACTCAGTAGGAACAGAATAATTTTGAAAATATCCAGAAAAAGTAGGCAGTCCAGTAATTGTCATTAGTTAGACATTGTATTTCACATTCTGATATTCACTTGATGCCACTTTTATTATTACTTGTAATGATAAATGTCTTTTCAGTGAATTATTGTGGGAGGACTGTAACACAATGTTATCCATTGGCATTTAGAGGTGTGATTGAGGACTCTAGAAAAAAGTTAGCCACTGAATATATTTGTCTGTTGTCATATCTTTATACAGACCTCTTCAAGCTCCAGTTTCAGGTTTTTTTTCCTTATTCTTAGACAATGTTTGAAAGCATCACCACTTGACTAATACCAACACAATCTTTCAGATAGGAGTCAGTTCACATTCTTATTGTTTGTATATTCCTTTGTGAGTCCGTCATCATCATTATGATCAGGTTTCATGTTTGACATATGTTATGACACACTAATGTACGTTATAAACATGCTGCACATTAACCTTAATGGCACTGAATCTACTCTGCTAACTGATGACATTAGGCTGATGAAGTGCCCAGATAACATCATTGAAAAGACAACAGGATAACATCTTATTTTAATGGCATTTTAATTGATGCTTCATTATGTAATACTATTGTGCATGGTGCCCAGTGGAAGTGTAATGCTCCCTCTAACAAAAGCTATTCAAATTTGCTATCGCAGAGTATGTGTTAAACTGCATTTTCAGCCTCCTGTTGCTGCTATTGGTAGAAAAGTGGTATTGTGGGGAAGAATCCCAGGTATAATGTCACTAAGTGAGCATTATCCCCTCTAACTGAAGAGTCAAAAACTAAAGTCAAAACTGTCCCACAATTCCGCATGCAGACATTCAATCTACATAATTGTTTTTCCTGAATATCTCATTTCATACAATGTGACACTTTAAGGTGTCATAAAATGAATGGGACTTCTTGTACACCAAATATTAGTGAATTATATATTTCTCTGCAGCATGTCAAAAACAAACAAACAAAAGCCCCCAAACCATGAGCAGCTGCATTGGTAAAAATAATGTAATTTTGCATTTCCCCCACTCTCTGTAAGTGGAAGGAGAATATTTGTTTGCAAAGGGAAAAAGAAAAATTCTATTTTGATAATAAGTTCCACTTACAGCGTTATATGTACTGTACGACTTCTGTCAATGTCAGTTGGATTTTTTACTGTGCAGAAAAGAATGGATAAACATAAAATGATGAATAGAGAGAAAGTCTATTAAAGTAATCTCATATAGCATAAACTATGATAAAATGTATCTGTATCAGTGTCATAAACAATGATTATTTGATTCTGTTAAGTACTAAAGTCTGCCAAAATATTTGATGTCAGGTCAGGCAACTTCATTGGGCATCAAAATTAATAGATCAATGTCCAGAAAAGACTAGAAATTCCTTTATTCTGATCTGTTTGTTACAGACCATATTACCAGTACATTTTCTGCATTGTGCTCATACTGACTTCCCAAAATTTTTAAATCTTCCAGACTGTCAATTATCTTTGCATTAAAGAAAGTGGACGATACATTATCCAATCTCCTAGACTAATCACCCCGTAACTGTTAAAAGTTAGCACTTTGGTTTTAATAGAAATTTGTTTGCTTTTAGATTCTCGTCAGAGATTCTGGCTGTGGTTTCACCTGTTACATCATGATGGGGTGTCCCATCAAACAGATCTAAACCAATGACTATGTATTTTGTAGAATCTACATTACTATTTTTGTCATAATATCATGAAGAAATCAATTGTTTAGCTTATGTTGTTAAATGCAGTTTATAAAATTTGGTCTTAAATAATTCCCAGCTGCTGGCATAATAGTACAAAAGCATTATCTATTTCCCTACCATGGCAGGGAAAATTGCTTCATTTGTATGCTGAACTCTGTGTGATCTTTGCCATATCTGTTGTATAAGTCATATACTCCTACTAACCATTTATTATTAAAATAAGGATGTGAATAGTGCAGAAGATCTTAATCCCATTTTTCAAGTGTGGGTAAGGGGGTGACAGAGTTGAGTTAGAGTAACATTGGTATCTGTTTCCTCTAAAAAGATTTGGTCAAGCAGGCAAACCCAACAAGCTATATAGGTGCCATACTCTTCTAGTACACTATCAGTCTTTCTACTGTGGAATTTCAACACATTTAATTTCTAAATAAAAGCTTGTTACTGCATTAAACTAATGAAAAACAAATCGATATAATACTGCTTATAATGACTGCTTTTTTTTGTAAATCAACAAATCTTCTATTAATTAACCAGTGATTAAAGTCAGCTTGTGAAAATTAATCACAGCCTGGAAAAGTCATTTGTCCTTGTGTGCTTCATTAAGATAGTGTTTGCCCTTCAGGCAAGAAAGCAGCAAGTAAATGCCAAAGAATGAGCTGATTAAACTAGAGCTGCAGTGAGCTGTTTGCCAGAGA
This sequence comes from Drymodes brunneopygia, assembly GCA_013400955.1. Lineage (NCBI taxonomy): Eukaryota > Metazoa > Chordata > Aves > Passeriformes > Petroicidae > Drymodes > Drymodes brunneopygia. Next base: position 68,978 of record VZTZ01013430.1, on the reverse strand, counting down.
CTCAAGTGGCTACAAACTTGCTCATGTCTAACTAAAAAGCTTTCTGTGGTTTGCCTGTTGGATAGGGTATAAAACAGTAAACGAAAATTCCTCTAGATCCCCATAACATTTCAATATAATCCATTGAAGAAATAGTTTGCACTGCACAAGACACAACAGTCAGGTATGACCCAAAATGTTGTGAAACTGGAAGGTTGTAAGGCATTCCAAAGGTGTGCAGACCATCTGTCAAAGTAAAATTTCACATAAAAGTGAGCACCTTTTTTCATTTTAATCTAATTTTATGACTGCAGAACCCCGATTAAAGTATAAGACATTGATTTTTGATTCATACCTACTATACCCCAGAATATAAATATTATTGAATATATTTGATTGAGGAACGTAATCTGAGAGTTACCACATTCAATAGATAGTAGCAGATCTAAGGCCCTAAGATCATGAATTACTGCTTTCTGGACAGAGAGCAGTTCATATGAGCTCTTTCATAAGAAAAAGAGATAAAATGAAATGTGAGGAATTACTAGAAATAGCAAAAGAACCTACACTGTTTGAAATAGAAATTGTCTTTACTGGAGACAATTCTATTTTTTTACCTATTAAGAAACACAAAGACATACTTAATACTGAATAAGGCACATAGTTTGATAAGGTTTGAGCATCTTGAAAATAATTAGGAAAATAAAATTTTCCTCCCAGAACACTGTCAGAGACTCTCCCCTGTCCACCAGCTACCCCCAACTCCTTTCTCTTAATAAGAAATTATATCAACTATATAGACAAAAGTCACGTTAATGAATCCTCATTCAGCCTATATAGAATTGTATTCTCTCTCCCTACACTGTGACTCTACTCCTAAAAATACCTGGGGGTCATGTTAGGTATCTTAGAGTGGTCATTTCAACAGTCTGAGATTCCTTTTATCTCCGATGCCCTTCACAGTGTGCCATGTCATTCTCATGTCCTTAGCAACTCCTTTAACCTAATAGGTGTTTATTTTCCTCTCCCCGGACTCCACCTGCTCCTGTCCACTCTCATACTGTGCTTCCAGTGCCTCTTCCATGTTCTGTGGTTCACAGATGAGGCTTTACACAGGTGGTCCACACAGGTCTGGCCTGTCCTAACTGCTGATGTTGGTCTGGATTTATTTGCAAAGATTAATTGACACAAATGGAACAAAACAAGACCTTTTGAGCTCTTTGATTTTCTGTCAAGAGGAATACTAGCAGAATGTGTCCCCTAAGCATATTGTCAACTCTCACTAGAACTGTAAAAATTTAGCATTTTTGATGTTTCTGTTCTGCATACAAATTCAGTATCAATCTGCTTGAAAGATTAAAACGTTACTAGTGACCACACAAATATATATTTCCGCATAAGTTTCATTTCCACGGGGTGTAAGCTAAAATGACTAGGGCACAAGTCTTGTGAGGAGGGGCTGAGAAAGCTGAGGTTGTTCCACCAGGGGAAAAGGGGCCTCAGAACTTATTGCTTTGTGTAATACCTGAAAGGAGGTTGTAGCAAGGTGGGGTGGTCTCTTCTCCCAGGTAAACAAGTGACAGGACAAGTTGCACCAGGATATGAGGAAATATTTCCTCACTGAAAAGGTGGTCAGGCATTGTAAGAGGCTGCCCAGGGAAGTGGTCAATCACCACCAGCTCACCAGGTAAGTGGAAATCACCAACCCATCAAAAAACATGTGGATGTGGTACTTAGACCCCAAGTGGTGAATATGGTGCTCAGTTAATGGTTAGACTCCGTCTTATAAGTCTTTTCCAACCTAAGCAATTCTATGACTCTACTCTAAAAACAGATAAAAGCAATAATGTTTCCTAACTTTACTGTTAGAAATGGGAAAAACAGTGGAGACTCCAGGAAACCATGTAAGTTAGGACAGCCCCTTTGAACAAAAGCAGAGTTAGGATACACTAAGCAAGTACACTATGATGTCTAATAAATTCAATCTGCATGGGTGCTTTTCTCTGCTGAGAATAATGTTGCAACTCCTAGAAGATTTTAATTAGCTTCTGAGCATTAATTCCTATATTATATAAAAGTGAGTCTGAGTATCAAAGTCTCAAACAAATAATGCTAATCATAATTTGAGAAGTAGCCACAGAAGCAGATTTGAAAAAGTATGTGTACTCAAAGTCTGGTCAACACATTCCATGTCTTCCAAACACTCTGAAATTAACGAACAGAGGCAGTCTTCTAATTCTCAACTCCAAGTGCTCAGAGTCCAAGTATGTAACTTGCTCTTACAGGTTTGTCTTCTTTGCTGAACACTTGATCAGCTCTTTGCTATGCATTTTAAATTCCAATATAGAGACCTTGTTTAAATATTAATTTCTCTCTGTAAGCATATGACTCAAACTGACCCAAAGGCTATAGAGCAGTTTCAGACTCCATAAATTAGGAACAATAAACTCTACTGAGTGAGGTATGATTTGAGGCTGAGAGCAAGAGTATTGGATGATTAAATACATAACTCTATCATTGAATTGCTATGGTAAATAGTAAATAATTTTTCTGCAGTCCATATTTTTGAATGATAGGCATATTGGAAATATGGGGAATAATTGTGGCATAATCATGTGGCTTTTTTCCCAATTTTTAGTTCTTTCTATATACCTGTGTATTATCCTTCAGTATAGAAATTATTATTCAAGTTTTCTATTGCTTCTTTAATCCCAAATGCAATTTTTTTTTACCCTGAAAGGAGGACAAGGAACTTCCATGACATTGGAACAATATAGTTTTAAGTAATTTTGGCATTTCAGAAGTAGCAACAAAAAATAATGCAATGTGATGAATTTTGTATAAATCACATGCACCAAAGACACCTGAATGTCCACTTTTCAAAAGATAAAGCTAAAGAAATGGAAGGAAAAATAAATAGCAAAAACCTCGGTTGAAGATTTTTCAATGTAGGGGTGACATAAACATTCCTTTAAGCATTTTAGTAGTTTATCAAAATTAACAGAAGCTGAGGGTGCTATTTAATACTTAGAAATAAGTTGTATCCTTCATTCTCATTTGATAAAACAAAATAAGCTGTAAATGTTCTATTTAATCCTTGAAGGTAAAAAAAAAAAGCTTTTTCTAGTTGAATAATTATTTGTTTAATGAATTTCAGCTTTAAACAAAGTGACTTCTTCACTTTTCCCATGCACCTGCTCAGAGAAAGCAAGAGAATAAAGGGGGCTGAATAATAATTTCTTGTTATGACATGGTATTATTTATTATGTTTTCTGATTAATTTTTCTGCAATTTAGATTCTTTAATTTTTGTGTCAATTACTGCTTCTACATTTTTATTTTAATTTATTAGATTTAATAAAATCTCGCTCCAAGATTTCAAGTCTGCAAAAGTGTTACCAGAGCTTCTGAATCGCACTTAAGGGACTTAAGGGACTGTCCCAAGGAGTAGGTGTTACCCTGCACAGATACATTGAATTATTAGGACTGGGACATTATCTGAGATTTAAATTGCAGGAAAAGATTATTTGCTTGCTGCTAGATTTACCAATCAATTCAGAAAGAGTTTAAATCACAAATGAACAAGATGTTACCATAGGAGGGAAAGGGACAATGCGTCCCCATACTTCCATTTGCATGGAAATAAAAGCATGAGACAACAGAAAAAAGGCCTAATAAAATAGGGTGGAAGAGATATTGTCTCTTTTTCCCTCTTTACACTGTTACCATGTTTTTTCTGATTGATGGATTCAATCTCTGCTGGTTTAGTAGGGTCCAGCACAGTCCTTGTAGCTGTCTTTCCCATCTGTCACCTTTTACAAGCACATTGCTATACTAATAAGTTTCTGTGCCTATAGGGCTGCTTTGGCTTCAGTAAAGCAGTGCTTATTTAATAATAGACCATGGATTGTAGATAATTCAATAATGGAAATGTTCCAAAGATGCACAGACATAACTATGGGACCAATGAGTACTTAAAAAGGAAAATGATTTCAAGTTGGTAAAAGGCAAAGAGGATAGCCAGGAATCCTCTAGATCATGATGTAGTGAATGAAACAACCACTTAAAACCTTGGGGATACTGAGTAACACATGACAGATCAAAAGCACTTCTGAATGCTGGAGTTTTTAATGTTTATTTTTGTTGTTTGTGACTTTGAGTTTTTCACTTTTGTTTTTGTTTGTCTTTGTTGAAGTATAACGAATCTATTTCATATCAGAGAGAAAAAAAGAAAGCTGTTTTCAGCTACATCAGGAAAATAGTAATCAAAAATAACTCAGTCATGCATTGCCTAATGCATCAAGCCATTGATGGTAATAGAGATCCTCCAAGAGACTTGACACATGACACACTATGCTATTCATAGTTTGATTTTAACCTATAAACTGAAAACTCTGAAATGGTAATGATTTGCAAAATGATGTCTCAAATAAACTACTTCATTCAGAGAGGAAGAATCATAGAGAATAATGTTACTTTTGTTAAGTAAGAACACACTGCCTAAAAGATTAAAAAAATGAACAAATTACCTCCAAAATATTCAATTTTTTACAGAAATCAATCATGAAGTTTTAGTTAAAATCCTGATATTACTAAAAACCTTATACCAAAACTTCAGAGGACCTAGAAAGAAAACAAAAGAACTGTCAGTGTATCAGAAAAAAACAATTGTATGGAATTTCAAATGCTCTTACTGTTTAGACAAGATTTATTGTAGTAAGAAAAAATAGATATGGCGGAGTGTAACAGATTATTAAATGAAGTTGAGAAGGCAGAAGGTAAGTATCCATCTTGTTCTCCTCATTTTCTTCTTCTTCTCATCTGCAATTTCAGAATATTTTTAGTGCCCTTGTGACAGGTCAGAAGGAGAAAACCAGGTCTGAGAAAGCATCAGTCAGCAGAGCCTGCAACACAGATGTGCACCATGAGAAAGTGGTGAATGCAGATGTGGGTCCCCTGTGTACCGATGTGGGTTCTGAGGGGACCCATCTGTCAACCTGACTGACTATCCCGGGGTGTTTGTTTCTTGCTAGGGATCTGGGATGTCCCCTTCCATAAACTTGCAAAATCACAGAATGCCTTAGATTGGAATGGACCTTTAAGATCATCTAGTTCCAACTCCTCTGCCATGGGTAGGTGTCTCCCTGGTTTTTGCAGTGTTCTATGTTTTTACTTCTGTAGTAGAATTTCTCATGTATTTTCTATAAACATAGTCCTTGTTTTTGTAACCAGCCTAGATTGTTTTGAACTTCTAGATTGTTTTTCATTCCTTTCTCCTAAGGCAGAGAAAGATGATAGACTATATCACTATCCTGTGGAATTGTAGAGGTGATAACCTCATTGACCAATCCATGATTGTCTTAAGAAAGATATAAAAATGAGAGAATAAAGAAAGGCAGAATTGGTCCTGCCTGGTGGTCCTGACCTGCTGCTCAGAAGTCTGCGTGTTTCTCTCGTGTCCAACAGTACGACAGGTAGGGACACCTTTCATTAGACCAGGTTTCTCAGAGACCCATTCAGTCTGTCCTTGAGCACTTCCAGGGATGGGGCATCTACAGCTTCTCTGGGGAACCCATTCCAGTGCCTCACCAACCTTGCAGTGAAAAATTTCTTCCTGTTATCTAATCTAAACCCATTCCCTTTCAGTTTGAAGACATTTCCCTTTGTCCAGTAACTCCACACTCTTGTAAGTAATCTCTCTCCATCTTTCTTGTAGATTCCCTTCAGGTACTGGAAGACCACAACGATATATGTCCGGAGCCTTCTTTTCTACAAGATGAGCAGCTTCAACTCTCTCAGCCTGTCTTCATGGGAGAGATGCTTCAGCCCTCTGATCATCTTCCTGGCTTTTCCCTGGAGTTACCCAAACAGGTCCATATCCTTCTTATGTTGGGGACTTCAGGCCTGGATGCAGCACTTCAGGTGGGGTTTCATGAGAGTAGAGGGGGAGAATCACATCCCTCACCCTACTGGCCATGTTTCCTTTGACACAGCCCCGGATACATTTGGTTTTCTGGGCTGCAAGTACACATTGTTACCCTTTCTTTTGTGTCTAAAGTGTAAGGTAAGGGGATAGTGAAAATAAAGGCAATTTTCTGATCATGTCGATAGTTATTTCATTGCAGTAAAAAGTACCTGTTTACTGTATAGTTACCTGAAAATTGCGCTTTATTTTTTATCAAATCTTATAGCTTACTCAGGTCCTGTGCTTGCTGCAGTATGGCATAAATCCTGTCATGCAGTCTTATATGTCAAAGGCAGCAAGAGCTAATCGAAGAGAATGAGTTTGACACCTGTAAGGGAACTGTGAAAGAGGGATAAAAGCTCTAACATGCAGTGGGATGAGATTGCAAGTACAACCTGCATATTGAATCAACTGACATCTTCCCATGGGCAAGAATTGACCCTCATTGTAAGAGTTTACCAGGAATCACTTCTAACCAGAGGACAGAAATTATTTCAAAGAGACAAGAGTGGAATATGGATTTCTTTCACATGAAAAAGTGAGAAGATGGCTTTGACTGTAACTGCTGTCTAAATCATTCTATAATCTTGAAATGTTAAAGTGATGTGATGGATTGAACCTGTCCAGATGCCCACCAAAACTACTCTATTCCTCCCCATTTTCAAATGAACAGAGGAGAGAAAATATAATGAAAGGCTCATGGGCCAAGAAATGGACATGAAGAGATCATTCACCAATAACTGTCATAGGCAAAACAGACTTGACTTGGGGAAAATTAATTGCATTTATTACCAATCAAATCAGAGTAGAATACTGAGAAATAAACCCAAATCTTAAAAACACCTGCCCCCCACCCCTCCCTTCTTCTCAAGCTTAACTCTATTCCCATATTCTCTATATGACCATGACCAATATGGTAGGGGGCCAGGAAATGAGGATTGCTGTAAAGTCATCACAGTGTCTCTGCCACTTCTGTTCAAGAGGAAAACTACTCATACTGCTCCCCTGCTCCAGCAGGGGGCCTGTTCCATGGGAGACTGTTTGTGAACTTGTCCAGTGTGAGTCCTTCATAAGGGCTGCAGTTCTTCACAGACTTCTCCTGTGTGGGTCCTTTCCATGTGGCGCAGTCCTTCAGAAACAGCCTGCTCCAGGGTGGGTCCCCCAAGGGGTCACAAGTCCTACCAGCAAACCTGCTCCAGTGGGGGTTCATCTCTCCATAGTGTGGCAGGACGTCTACCCCCATCACCTCCTCCTCCTGTGTGTCCCAGATAACTGGTGCATAAAGAGATAACCCAAGGGCACAAAGGCCCAGCAGGGGTCATCTCTGGCGCCAGGAGGGCTCAGACCTGAACTAAGAATTAGCACNTGCAGCTGCAGGTGCAGCTGCAGATCTCTGCTGCACCAGGGACCTCCATGGGTTGCAAGGCACAGCTAGTTGTGCCTCACCATGGTCTGCACCACAGGCTGCAGGGGATCTCAGCTCCAGTGCCTGGAGCACTCCTCCCCCTCCTTTTTCACTGACCTGGGTATCTACAGAGCCGTTCCTCTCACAGGTTCTCACTCCTCTCTTGTTGAGCTGCAATTTGCTTCTGCACAATGACATTTTCCTTTTCTTAATTGTGCCATCCCACAGATACTATCATTATCATTGATGGGCTCAGCCTCAGCCAGTGATGGCTTTTTCATGGAGCCTGTTGGCATCGGCTCCACTGGACTCAGAGGAAGCTTCTAGCAGCTTCTTACATAGACTGCCACTGTAGCCCTCCTCCACCAAAACCTTGCCATTCCTTTTGAAAAGCTTCATATGTTGAATGTGGTGGAAAGGAGACAAAGATCTGGCACAGACTGCTGAGAGTTTTTCAACTGGCTGTGAATGCCCTTAAAAGCACTGACATGAAAGCCTTTGTGCTGAGAAGCAGCCTCTCATCCAGTGCTTGCTACCTGGATTTTTGCCTGGCTGGCTGGCTCCTTTTCTCTTATCTGTTTTATATCCTCACAGATTCAATAGTTCAGCAAAGGAGTAGAGAGAAGAGAATATTAAGGCTCAACAGAATAAAGAGAAGAGATTTAGAGGAAAAGAGACAACTAAAATATGCACAATAAAGAAAAAAAGGTACCTACACTGGGATTATGGAGCAGGAAGTAAGACATGAAAAAAAGTAGAAATATACAGAGAGTTCTTTATTAAAAATAAAATATTATAAGGCTGAACCTCAGAAGAAGAAAATTTGAGATTATCATAAAATCTGTACTGGTTCTGTATGTACAAACACAAGTGCAATCCTTGTCTTCCTATACCAATTTTTAAGTACAATTTCTGCTTACATGTTTGACATTTTGGTTTTGGGCTTTTTTCCCTCCCTGTAGCATTTGTCATGGTGGGGGAGATTTAAGAAAGCAAAATTTGTTGGTCTTCTATAATGTCTGTACAGATTAAGGAAGAGAACCACTGTAAAATTTCTGTATATTAGGCCCATACTAAATATTTTGCACTGGATCCTCATACTACATGCTACCTCTCTTTATGGAAACCCACATTAACTCTGTCAGTCTCTGCATTTTCTCTTTATCCTGCAAAAGAGGACAGGCAATTTTTCTCTTGTTCTCCTTATGGCCTGTAGGCCAATCACCAAGTTAGAAGGGATATTTTTCCTGTTCTCAGTCCTTTTTCCAGACACTCAAGCTCCCCTAGCTGCTGTAAAAAGAATCTGCAGACAGACCAGTCTAGTTTCTTCAGGTTCGTGCTTCATTTGTGCTTGGATTCTTTGGAAGAGGAGGGTGTGTGCATGCTGGATGCAATAAACCTGCTTAGGTCTGGAGCATCCCAAGTACAGATGGATTCTGAATAATTAAAACTCCAAATCTCAACATGAGTCATTTGAAATTTTCATAGGCTGTAATCTTGCCTAAGTTTTGGTTGAGTTTTACAGCAAGAGCAGAAAATGTTTATTCAAATAATTTTTTAGCACACTTTCACAAGTTCTGTTCTCATACAAGCAAAGATATCATGAGGTCTCAGGCCATTCTCTCAGTGGCACAAAGTCCTAGGCCATTCCTTCTATTTAATATTTGCTTCCTTTCTAGCATATCCTTGTTTCTAAAACTACCTTGCTATTACAATAGGCACCTCACACTATGTCCTATGCTTGAAAAGAGAAAGCCAATATATTGTTGTAAGTGAAAGTGTAAAGGCATTTATTTTACTGAAATGTGATTTTAAATAAGTTGCGTTTTATATTAACAAAGTGGTATCATTGAAATAATTATGTACCTTTCTCATCTATGTCTTGCTGCTGTTTGGCATAAAATTTATTCAATACTCTCAAATCCAGACAGCTTCTATGACTATTTACTGGAATAGAAAACTAATCCAAAGGTTTTGTCTACATTAGTTTCAATAGTAGTTCTTACCAGGGCATGGTTTTCAGTCAAATTTTCAAGTTTATTACCACACTTCCTTTCACACTGTCGTGCACTGTATACTAGTAGTTTTTCTTTTTGTTTTATTCCTGTGTATTATTGGTTTACTTTAAGTCTTATGTTTGTTAGTTTCCCTGTCTATTAATAAATGATTCATTCTATAATAGACAGAATCAGACATCATTAAAAGAACATACACGAGAGTGGGTTTTGGGGTGCTGGTTACCTCAATAAGGTTACTACCTACTGTCAAGGAGATTTTAACTCCCACATCCATTCGTAACACACACCACTGCCTCACACCACACAAACTGAGGCAGAAGATGCACTCCAGAAATGCACTCCACCATTGCATTCAGTGAGCACTGAAGAACTGAGATCTGAGAAGAGTCAATGAATTCTCAAAACAACCCATAATATAATGAGTCTTTCTCTGTATTAAATAGGTTGAAGAAATTAGAACACTTCTCAGTCAGAATAGGAGATGCTTTATTCAAAGCTACCAAGAAATTAATGCTAAAATATTAGTGATGAGATTCAAGGTTTTTCTGACCTCAGAGTTCTTTTTTCTTTTTCTTTTTTTTTTTCTTCTTTTTTTTTTTTATTGATACATATACAGGCAACTCAAAATACATTCCAGTTTGTTTACGTAATAGTAGTGGGATGCACACAATTAGTTTCTTCATAAGTATTGCTGTAATGTCAGGGAATGATTTCCATTCTTATGATTAAGGTAAATTGCAGTTCAATTGATCTGAAAATATTTTGTGGAGTCTGAAATGAACCTCTTTAATTGGAATACTGCCAGAGAAAGTAATTATGTACATATTAGAAGTCAGGAGATATTTCCAGTTAATAGAACATGGCCTGATAAAAGTTGTCAAAGCTCAGTGAAGACTTGCCACTTAAAAGAATTACTCCAAAGAAAAGCAAGAAGAGAAAGATATTTTGAAATTTTCTTGGAATCTGGATATTTTCATTTTCAGAAAATGTAACAGCCATATATCTATGGGCAATGAGAGGATTACATGGAATAACATTAACAATTATGTGGCAAATTTCTCTACTATTTTGCTGTCACTTTCAATCGTCATATTTGGTCATCAAGAACTCCAACTAGTGGTTATATTCTTAGGTATTTGCATACTGACAGCTAGGGAAAAAGAATTTAAAAAGCATTATCTTGGTCAACATACAAAATCCCGGTTTCCCAAGGAACTAAAAAATGTTCAGGCTGTCTCTTCTACACTACCATAAAGTAACAGAAATTATAAAATAGCCTATTGATAGAAAAGTTTAGTAATCATATTTTGGGAAAAAGAAAGAAAGAAAGAAAGAAAGAAAGAA
>VZTZ01013430.1:30265-57967 GCA_013400955.1 Drymodes brunneopygia | reverse complement strand
CTGGAAGTAAGAAAAGGTCTCTCAGCAACAGGAATGCTCTGCATTTCATTTAAGAGAACTAGAACAGACTTTTTAGACCATATTCTGAAAAGAGGGAGATGAAGTCTTGGGAAGCTTAGTCACAAGTCAGACTTTCAGACTGTGTGTATGGACTTGAAAGTACAGAAAGTTCTTTTCAGCCTGATGCCACTGGTGAAAAGAGTTCTTTTTACAAGTTTCTGGATAAGTAGATTATCAACATGAGATCAGGTTTACTAAATCAAATGTCTGGATTCTCTTTAAATATACAAGAAAACAAACATTCCTGTGAAATGTTAATGTTTTGCCAGCCTAGTATATTTCCAGAGGAAAAAAATTTTCTCTTTGTTAGCTTTCTATCAGATATCACAACTCTTACTGTCTTCCAGGTATACTGTTTAATTTGTCTAAATAAATTTCACTTAAGGTGGAATTCAGCTGCTTGCATAGTAGCTGCTGCTCTGACAACTGTTCAAACCCCATATGTGATGGCTTTGCCTAATATTGAAGGTACAAAAATCCCTTTGCACTTTGGTGTTTACCTTGCAAACATTCCTGATCATATAAAAAAGCATAATTCCAAGAATCATTCAGATATATCAAGTGGTGGGGAGATAGGCATCTATCCTAAGATCCAGTGTTTTTCTGGCTTTGGTGGAACCATCCACTTTTACACAGATGAAGCAAAAGTCAGTGAAGGTCAGAGAAAAAAATACCAGATTTCTACTTTCTGTGGAAAAATAATTGTTTAGTTTTAAAAAAGAAAGTATGTACACATATGTACATATACATGTGTATGTATGCATATGTCTATGCATATTCAGGGCTATTCTTGTTCTCAAGAGAAGAACTATCAGCCTGGATGCCAAGTGGTGGAAGATTTTCACTGCCTAATATTTTCTACACAATTAGTGGAGGCAGACACTTAACTTTTATGATCTGGCTTGCAATGTCAGAAAACCTATCTCCCTGGTTTGCTTTTATTTCCTAGTCATCACATTTTCACAATAAATATTAATATTTCCTAGGGCTTTTTGGTTAGTTTGTTTGGTTTTTTGTTTCTCTTGGTTTGGTTTGGTTTGATTTGTGTGTTTTATTTAAATGAATAAATCTATTCTCATTACAATTAAAAAAATGTAACTTCTGTGCAAAAGTTTGTTTCAGAGATCAGTGTTTACAGTAAGCTGGAAAACATTCCATCAGAATTGCCTCCCTTTATTCTGCCATCTTTTTCATCAACATTTTCATAGAGTTTGTACCCTCAAATACCACTTGAAAATGCTTCAAACACTTTTGTAAGTCATGTGGTGTAACAGAACATTGTAATATAAGCTGTAGGGTGCAAATTTTCAGTTTAATATCACTTGGTATATTAGTCCATCCACTTGCATCTTGAAACAAAAACAGGAGATAAAACACACTTACAGAAATTCCATACGGGGCTGAGAGGAATCCTGGACCAAACAATACTCCAGGCTGATAGCACCATTTCTTTCTCTAGAGGATATTTTGGACTATGTGTTATGACCCAAAACTATGGGCAAGTACAGGAAGGACAATTCTTAACTGTGCTGACACTGTACAGGAACGTCAAACAAGTAAACCCAGGAAATGTATCAAATATGGCTCTAAATGAAAAGAAATAAGTGATTGAAGAGCCCAGAGGATGCTATTCTAAATGTGGTGGCTGAGATTTAAATTGTATTGTGGACCTGCCTAGGTATCTTTTTTCCTCCACCAACAAGAGAGGATGAGTTGCCCTACTCAGTCTTTCATTTAACTATTAAGGATCCTCAGTTATGTCCCTATGTATCCTGCTACCAGTAGACAGTTTCCCCATATTTCAGTCTTAAAAACAAGTCACTAAATAGCAGAAAAGTATTCATTTTATTTGTCCTCAAGGAGTGAATATTTGCTTTTCCTTATCCACAAAAACTCCAGTTTGTTAGCTGTCACAGGAGTCTTCCTCCTCCATATTATTATTTTTAATCAATAAAATTATATATATCATTTATCTTCTGTCCCAAGTATGTATTATCTTCTAAGAGCTGTTGTTATTGCTATTATTATCACTAACATGTGATATATAAAAAAGTAAATAACCCTACCAAACAAGAGAAATAAGAAATGAGACTTAGTCAGCTTTAGCATCATGCAATGAAAATAAAACAACTAAAAGCAGAATTCCTTTATCTGCATTGTCATTAACTTCCTATTTTGATAGTTGCAAACTCCCACTTTGGAATTCACTTTAGTTTATTCATCAAAGTGCAATAAAAGGAACATGATACAGAAAGTGTTAGTTTTCTCACGGAATAGGCAGAATGCCTTTGATTTGGCAGTAGCTCAATAACTGAAACCAAATCCATACATTTTTTAATAACTAGACCCCCATAAGACCCTCTAAAAAGACACTAAAGAGACAGAGATATATATTCCTTTATAACAGTATATTTCATTTCTGAACTTGAATCCTGTTTTTACGTATTGTGCACAAGTCAGAAAAAACACGAGGGTACAAAAACAAAGACAGAAAAGATCTCACAACAAAAAAGATTCCTTATGATGAGGTAATAACTAAAAATGATAGATATGGGTTTTTTTTTCCTGATCATGAGTGTACTGCAAAAATGAAGAGTGCATGAGTATGAGAACAGTTTTTTAGCAAAGGAACAAAGCAAATGATTTGAAAGCCATCAGAACTGGATCAGAACTGTTCATTTATTAAGTGACAGGAGTCTAAAATTAAGAGGATTTTCACTGCTTTGACATTGAAAAATATTAATCTTTATGGGATTTTGAGTAAGTATTTTCTTCTTCATAAAATTAAGTTTAGGGATCCAAACAGAAAAACCTAAAGAACCCGACCAATTCTTTAGCATCAAGTCAAAAGTTGCCTGGATATTGTCCTTGGGAACCCTGCTATTGTCCTTGGGTGACTCTGCTAGAGCAGGGGGATAGGAACAGAATGCTTCAAAAGACCCCCTCTAGCCTCAATCATTCTGTGATTCTGTGAACCTTTCTGGCGATGCATGTACATGCAAACAGACAAACACACACAAAGAATATATTTTAAAATTGCATAATTTAAAATAATTATTAGATTACTAATAAATAAAATTTGGACAAATTGGAGAGGATGGTGAAATGGTGGAGGCTTAGAATATCTGTATGTGCAAAGCTAAAATAGTATTAGATCAGAAAGGAATTGCTACAAAGCTTACAAGTTCATTCTAAAAAGAGACTTTCACAAAAATACTTAACAACCTCAGGTTAATGCTTCAATAAAAAACAAAGATAAAATTTATGGGCTGTACTCTATTTACACTTTAAAATTCAGAAAGCTTCTCTCATGTTAGGTATAAAAGTTTAACCCAAATGCACAATACACATCCTGGTCTCCTGGGATCTATATAATGGCACTAGAGCTTGGTTTTTTATGTGGAGGTATATAGCTAGTGAGAAAAAGGAGAGGATGACTAGAAAAACTGTATAAAATTAACATCAATCCACCAATATTTGTGTGATAAAATGGAGAATTGAAGGTAGAAGTTAAAAATATAAGTCCACCATTACTAGAAAATTTTCATAATTTCTAGTGTCTATCTTCCTAAAGGGCATTTATTAAAGAATACATTTCCTTAATAGCTGATATACTTTCCTGGCTCTTTTGTGCTTTCTGATAGTTTCTCTGTAGACAGTAATTTTATCATTTTATAATGCTGAAAAACAATCTGGAAAGGCTGTACTGGAAAGAAGTAAAATGCACTGGGGTATTTTAAAACTGGCTCTCTGTACAGCATGGAGTAGAACAGTAGGAAAAACAATAAACAAAACAAGTGCTTGGAGTTTTTTCTCTCTTAAAGTAATTTTTAAAGATCATAATTTTGTGAGAAGGAAGCCTATGAAGCTATAAAAATAATTTCATAAACTACACTTTATTAGATTCAACACACAGTAATCTAGTATAGAAAAATTTTCTCACATATGTTCATAAACCTGTCATTTCTGTATGTTCACCATTGATTGTGATGTTATTGCTTTACACTTCTTCAGTACCAATCACCTTTGTATCTCAAAAAACTTTGTGAACATTAATGAAAGAATATAATAATGAAATGTAAGTTGTTTCAAATTTTTTTTTTCTTTCATGTTACCATTTTTACCTGCTCAAAGAAAGTACATTCCCACAGTGTGGTTTTCCAGAACAGATTTTCGGTAATAGTACATCTAACATTATGTTAAATATTGTTTTAATTTTGCTTAGTGCTTGTATGATAACACTGAACAATTTAGAAGATTTATATTTTGTGTTTTCTCAGGAAAGTGGTGTGCTTAATTCAGAGCTTTAAAGAGGCAATCTCTTCTTGTTGTGGGCTCATATAAACCTTAGATTCTTCCTGGTTTCAACAGTGCAACGGAATCTTCTACCAGAGAGAAGATGAAGATACACACACACAAATACACATACAATCACATGAAAAGAAAATTATTGCAGAGCCTTTTACAGACACCCATTTTCAGTCCAAGTCTCACCAAGGAAAAACAATATAAAGAATTAATAGTTCTTATTCTGTTGAAACTTGGAGTCATGTATTTTATGTTTCAATAAAATTATATCAACAGCTTTTTAAATAAAATTAAGATTTAAGATTAAGTCTTTAAGATCTTAATATTTTGTCTTTTTCTATTTTATTGAGCCACACATCTACTTAAACATTCATTTGAGCAGTGAAAAAGAATTTACCACTTGCAAAGTGCTCTGATGCCTAATGTATTAGGCTGAATGTTAAAGGAAATAAAAAACACTGCAGACATGCCTTCAGGAAAAAGAAATCATGATTTCTATTATACTTGTATCAGAAAATATTTTGGCATATGTTTAGAAAGCACAGGCCTAAGTTTCAGCATATTCACTGAAAATAGTGCGAATATGGTGAACTCAGTGGGGTGGCATAGTCTTGCTGTGAGCAGAATTAGGTTTCGTGGCTACTGTGCCTCATAAAAGGTAGAATATATAATTCATAAAAGAGTGGTATTGCACTTGGTGGACAATGTCCAACTTATAAGAATTAAGATTTTTAAAGCACTAAAGACCTTTCAGTGCAGAATGAATGGATATAGGAAAACCAGTTCTTATATTGGTTTTCATGTAATTGTTTGCATTTGGTGATACCTTCTTTGCTAGCATATTTAATTATCCTATTCAGAAAAAAAAGAGATGTGGGCACACCTACCTGACTTCTGACTTCTATTAACATTCTTTTTCAGGATGATAACATCTGAAAATGTAATTAACAGCCTATTAGTAAACACAGTGATTATTTTGACAACTCCTACTTAACAGTAAAACATTGAAAGGTTGGAAAGTCAGTTCTGGACATAATATTAAGATGCTAATGGAAGATTTATGCTGGTTATCTGGGGGGTATTTTGTTAGCGCGCCTCACCCAAAGACCCAAAGTTTTACATAATCGTAGATTCATACAATATCCTGACTTGAAAAGGACCCAGAGAGAACATTAAGTCCAATTCCTGGCCCTGCACAAGACAGTCTCAAGAATCACACCATGTACCTGAAAGCATTGTTCAAGTACTCCTTGAACTCCAGAAGGCTTCGTGTTGTGACCACTTTACACTGTTTAAGTGGCCAAAGACCCTCTGATTGAAGAACATTTTTGTAATATTCAACCTAAACCTTCCCTGATAGAGTCTCATAAAGCAAAATGCAACCCCAAATACTCAATATTAACCAAGTTGTAAAAATTGATAGTGGCAGCTTTGAGTTACTTTGGCTGCAAACAGTTAATTGACAAAGATTCATCAAGCGAATTAGATATTTGCTTTAATAATTAATAAGTTCTGTCTTACACTCTCTGTAATGCATTTGATTTTATTAAATGCCCTTGTATAAATTTTAGCTTAGAAACTATTGCATCCTATTTTGTCTTCTGCTAAAATCATTATTTCCTTTTTTTCCCTCTGCCTTTTGTTTCTTATTGATTTTGCGTTGCATTTAAAACAAATTTTTTGCATTAAACCTCCAAGACAAGCTGAGTTGGGACATTTGCATTGGTTCTCCATTGGAAAATAACACAGGTGTGAATAAGATAATTCATACTTAGGAAATTTTGAAATAAATGCCTAGTTGAAGGAATGAAATACTCATTAAATTAGGTAGAGCTTGCCTCACAGAATCACAGAATTACAGAATGATTCAGCTTGGCACGGACCAGGGTTGATCATAAAAACCCCCTGCTCAAGAATTTTCAGCTAGAACAGGTTGCCTATAACCATATCCAAACAGCTTTTGAGTATCTCCAGGAATGGAAACTTCAGAAGCTCCATGGGCAGCCTGTGCCAGTGCTCAGCTATGCTCACAGTGAAAAAGTGTTTCCTGATGTTCAAACAGAACCTACTGCATTTCAGTTTGTGCCCAATGCCTCTGATCCTGTCCCTGGATGCCACTGACAAGATCTTGGTTCTGTCCTCTTTGCACAGTATATAAAGGAAAAGGAAAAGAAAAAGGAAAAGGAAAAGGAAAAGGAAAAGGAAAAGGAAAAGGAAAAGGAAAAGGAAAAGGAAAAGGAAAAGGAAAAGGAAAAGGAAAAGGAAAAGGAAAAGGAAAAGGAAAAGGAAAAGGAAAAGGAAAAGGAAAAGGAAAAGGAAAAGGAAAAGAAAAAGGAAAAGGAATCTTTTCTGCTTTTAAGCATTTAAATATGTTTATTTCTGCAGTAGGAAGAGAAAAGCTAAAAAGAGGAAAAGAACCATATGAAATTATGCGTACATAACAAACAGGAGGAGCCACATCTTACTTGTGTGCAAATGACCAGAACAACAAACAAATTTTTGTCACAAGAAAGGCACTTCTGGGTATGGAGCATAAAAACTTTAAACACCTTCTTATGCCATTGTCTACATTTAAATTCTTTCAAAATAGTACTATTTTTTCCAGTCAGCTTCTATATCAAGACATAGAAGAAGACATTGAAATTATTGGCATCTTACAAGACCAATTCAAGTTAGAAGGTAGTACTTCCAGGATTTTATGCTCCAAAACCTTATATTTTGAAGGATCAAACAATCTGTTTTGTGTAAATGTTTAAGCATGGGAGATTACCAGTGCTAGTGCACCTGCAGCAGTCCATCATGCTTAAGCTCATGACAGTTTTCAAAATGGGATATTCTGATCTCATATCAGGGGGAAAAATATCCATAGTGAGTATAGTCAAACTTTGGAAAGGGTTTCCAAAAAGGTTGTAGAATTTCTAAACTTAGAAGTATTTGAAGCTCAACTGAGCAAAGACCAGAGGGACCTCTGAATAGACAGCTGAACCAGATGACCTGGTCGTCTGGAAGTCGTACCCAGATTATATTATTTCAAGATTCTATGTTTAACTAGCAACTATTTCAGCATCAATGGACTTTTCAGTTCCTAAATTTAAATATAGTACTTGTCCTAACCTTAACCCTATAGTTGCACTATTACACACTAAAATTTTTCATAAGATGGACCAGTTTTAAAGAGAGTGTGAGCTTTAGAATGGCTGAATAATCGTAGTGTAAAAATTATTACAGCGTTTTTGGTACTTCCCCTAATTATCACTTCTAGAATATATTCATAAAAAATGACTCTCATATATTATTAATGTTAACTGCTCTAATTGCATTCATACATAAGTAATTATAAATGTTAACTTTATTCATTAAACTGAAAAGATTGAGAGAATTGCTGACATTCAAAGAAGTTTCACAAGACTATTTCAGCAGCAGCTTAGGTAAAAAAATGTATGTAAAAATCTACAAAAATTGCTGGTATTTAATTGTTATGTTTATTTCTTGAGATACCTTCAGAATAAAATATGTATAAAACTTTCTGGTTTTATTAGTAAATCTTCTCTTACAAAACTACCTACTGCATTCCTAGAATAGCTGATAGTTTTCCTTTTATGATATGAAAATTTTTATATTTTTTGACAACACCTTTTGGCAATACTTTTTCCTACTGATTAATTAATACAATCTTAGAAATCTTAGCCACAAAATCAGAGGCTGAAATTGAAGACGAATAAAAGAAATATAGTCAAGGACAAAGATGAATACATAAAAAGCATAGGGGAGATCAGAGCACGGTGGGAAGCTACATGTGTGCAGGCCTTCATTAAAAGGGTGCAAACAGCAGCTTTGCCAACTCCCAGGATGGAGTGATCCTGACTGTGCCAGCATTCCCGCTCATCTGTCTCTGCCCAGGTGCCTCTTTGGGATCTTCCAGTTAGTGAGGTAATGAAATAATTTACTTTTTGCATTTCAGTTGTGCTTTTTTTGTTTTTCTGGCAGCCTGCGTCAACTCATATCCTCCAAATATTCTTACTCACTTCTAGTGTTCATAGAACTAATTCACAGCAAAGGACCTCCATTTCAGTGTACACTTTAGCATATGTTTAAATTTAAGCATACCAAATACTTACATAGCAATTAGTTAAAAGCAGTGCTTTAACTAAATATCTGCTAACCTCTTTAGCTAAACTTCTGCCTGAGACTGATGTTTTGCCTGGGAAAATATTCCCTGAACTTCAGAAGACTTTCACTGTGTTGTAAATGAAGTTAGTATTTGACTTAGATGAAAGACTGCAAAGAGGTTGGGGAAATAAATGAAATGTCTGACTCCAAAGAAGTCAGAGAAATAAGTATATATAATGGATGAAATTCTGGCTTCACTGAAGTCAAAGACAAAATTGCTATAGAATGCAATAGAGTAAGGATTTCATGTCACATCTTTAGACTCACTGTCCTGGACAGAGCATCAGGCATCTGACTCCCCTCTTCTCCCTTGTGTTGAATAGTACTTTATAAATAGACCAGATGTAGTCAATAGCACCATTTGAAGAAAGGCATCACTCAGCATGAATAAAGGTAATCGAAAAGCAGCTATTTTTACTAATGAACATGTTTTTAACTGCCAGATACAGAGCTAGGAAAATTACAGTAAATAGGAGATATTTTTGCAAATGGAAGTATTCATTTTCTAAAATCCATTTTTGCTGAGGGTAACTGAAAGTATACAAATATACATTTTTTCACACTGCAAAGCTGTTAATAGTAGGATACAATATTTTGCTCCACTTCACAAAAAAAAGCTATTCTAGAAAAATCTATTGCATAAAACTATTATAATTATCATATAAATCACATATCTATAATTATATAAAACTAAAATATATATGGAATAAGATATATGATACATGACATAGATATATATAAGCAATATGATATTAAAATACTACATAAACTCTTAGAAGAGAAACCCAAGCCTATCATATAAAACACAAAGGGAAGTTCCAGGTGCTGCACTCAGGGAAGAATAATTCCAAGTCCTAGTACAGGCTGGGGGCTGAGCTGCTCGAGGGCACTTCTGCTGAGAAGAGCCTGGGAATACTGGTGGGTGGCAAGTTGATAATGAGCTGACAGTGTGCCCTTGCAGCCCATATCTCAGCAATGTTAGATGTACTTAGAAAATACTTATGTATTTAATATTTGTAAATACAGAAGAAATGTTCCATGACTACAGCGGTCCATGTTGTCAACACTGGAGCTACTCAGCTCTTAGCAGGTTCCATGACCTCCAGCATTTTGTGCAATGTTTAATAAATTTCACTCTAACTGGACAATTGAGCTACATCCACAATATTGCTATTGGCTTGAAATGGGACTCTGACATCATTATCTGAATGATGGAGCAGAGTCCCCTTGATAAGTGTGCTGGGGTTGCAAAACTGAGACTGGTTGATTTGCCAGAGGGTCATGCTGCCATCCAGGAGATCACAAGCTGGAGAAATGGGACAACAGGTTTTCTCAACAAGAAAGGTCAAATAGGAAGAGTGCAAAGTTCTGCATCTAGGAAGGGAAATGTCATGAACCAGCACAAACTGACAAAACATCTTTGCAGAGAAGGCCCAGAGGATTTTGCTGTGCACCTAGCTGAACATAAGCTAGCAAAACAGCCTTGTGACAAAGACAACAAATGGTGCCTGAGCTACAGTA
This sequence comes from Drymodes brunneopygia, assembly GCA_013400955.1. NCBI lineage: Eukaryota > Metazoa > Chordata > Aves > Passeriformes > Petroicidae > Drymodes > Drymodes brunneopygia. The sequence goes on along the minus strand of VZTZ01013430.1, from coordinate 47,908 downwards.
GTGTTTCCAGCAATGTTCAAAAACCGACTGGACACTGTCCTGATAGCTTGCTGTAGGTGGCCTTATTGAGCAGGTACGTTTGACCAGATGACCTCCTGAGGCCCCTTCCCAACTCAATCATTCTGAGATTCCATGATTCTGTGATACTACTTCTGAAAATATACAAAAATAATATTTAAATATTATTTATTATATAGCATATATTGTATTATATATTCCAGAACATATATTATGTATATTATTTTAAATATGTACTACTAAAATTATTTTATATTATTATCTTGTTGCAGAAATTAAAATCCACACCAGTTCTTTGTCGGTTTTGTTCCTGTTCTGGAAAGACTGTGCCTCATTTTCTTCAACAAATAAATGTATACATGCCAAAGTTACTTTTTATTTTTCCTAAATTCACACAGCAACAAAGAAGTAAAGTGGTTTCTTTGGCTCTGAGGCTTAAAAACAGGAAAAGCTTTAAAGAAAGCATGAATAGGAGTCAAAGAGAGTCATGAAGATAATAGAAACAAAGACAATGCTTTGCTATCTTCTCTAATATTCTAAAATTGAAAGTGAATTTCACGGAGTAGCAGCACTATTCCCTTCATAGTAATACCTTGAAGTCTTATGAGTTTTCTGCCTTGTTATAATAATCAAGCATTTTAGTTAGCACTGTGAAAAGTAAAAGACATATTTTCTTAATGAGAAACCTCTATAGTGTTATATAAAGAAGAATATTAACAGGATATGAAAACATCAAGTGATGGGAAAAAGGCAAAAAATAAAATTGCATGTAAATTTAATTTTCAGTAGAAACCGCAGTGAACTTTAAAAATTGCAGAGCATTAAAAACCTACTCTAGCTCTGTGAGTGTATACAGACATAACACTGATATGTCATTCTACAAGCCCCAGCACAAAAATGGTTAGGGTTTAACTTATCTCACTGAAACAGTCAACAGTATAGAAATCCCAGGTTTAACATAAGTATTTGATTTATTTATTATAATTATAAATTAAAATATTGTTATAGGATAATTCATAGGATCTATATTTTGGACATATACCTTATAAGATGAATCAGTATAATTTTGAAGGTACTTTCCGGAGCTACCCGTTATTTAAGCCAGTGCCGGTTGTATTAAACACCAGGCAGAAAGTATAGCAGAAAAAATTAAATGGGGTTTCCTTTGCATCTTTAATATTGTTTTCTGCCTCAATCCTTATCCTCTCAAGCATTTTCTACCTTTGCAGCCCAGCACTTTTGCCTCCTAGCTTCTTGGACCTTGGTGAAGTTTCATTTCCCCTAGCCTGAATACAAAGAATTAAAGACAAAATAGTTGATATTACTGTTAAGAACTGATAGGTATTCACCAACTTGTTTGGAAAACAAAGATGTACTCCAAATCTATTTCCTATGTTAGAAATGATGGCGGTACTAGACTGAACAAGAAATAACTCTCAGAGAACATAATGAGCAAGATTCTAGTTATTTGTTGCTTGCTTGTTTGGTTTTCACAAAGAAGCTTTGCATGCACATCTTTTTTGCACTTCCAGAAAAATGCTGCATTCTTCCTCCAAGGGTATGCTTTGAAATAGCAAAACGTGGTGAGATAAATATCCCTCTGCCTGTCCTTCAAGTGACACGGTCCACAGATCTGTTACAATGAATACTTCAGCTTGCTTGCAGACTTTGGGCAGAACTAGACCTGCCAATCACCTGTCATGAAATACTTCCTAAAGCATAGAATAATTCATATCTACTTTTCTAAATTACAGAGATTGTTTTAGTAAATGCTGCAGAGAATACACAATAACTACTTCTACTCTAAAGCATGGTAACTTCCACCTAAATATGTTCATAAATCTAAATATTTCAATAATATTTTCCAACTTTACGTTACATTAATTATTTATACGGAGAATACAATATATCTGCTGTTATTCTTACTTAAAGAGAAAAAAAATGCTTAGGTGAGCACCACTGTATTATCCTGTACTTTATTATAAAACCCACAGACACATTGTAGTAGAATTTTTATGGGAATGATGTCATATCTTTATGCGGACTCCTAATCTTTTAATATAGGCATGTGAATTCCTTAGGTAACATAAATCTTTCTTCTACTTTCTCATGAGCACTAATGTTCGTGGAAGAATTCTGTTAAAGGACAATAAACAGAATAGGTTAAGATCAGAAGATCAATATACACATACCGCTGAATTAATAGGTATTTGCTAGCTCTCGAAAGAGGACATATAATTACTCTGCTTTAAAGAATGACTTTCGAGCTCAACTGAAGGAGAAACTGAATCTGCTTATGTAATCAATGCTATAATACTTGTGAAGAACTGCTTGTCTAAATTAAAAGTATAAGATCAGTCCATATCTCAATTTAAATAAATAGACAAAAGTTTCAGTTATAATGGTGCTCGGATTGAATACGATTCTCCATTCACGTGCCAGATAAAACCATCTGGCACAGTATGACTCATGGTCCTGCAGACGAATTCTCTTACCTCACTGAGAAATGCCTAAATAACACACTCAATTTACCTACTAGGGTTGATCTCTATCGTCTGCACTAAGTTCAAAGTTTTCCTGTGGGATTTTTAGGACACAACTAGTTGGTCAAGGTCAAACTAATAACAGAGAGCAAGCTAAGAATTAAACAGTGTGAACAATCCACACCAGCATTACATCCTGTTTAGCTTACAGTTAAAGGTATAAATGTGCACATACAAGTCTATTAGGATGTCTGTCATAGATAAGTATACAAACATATTCTGTAGAGATTTCATAGCATGCAGAATGACTGCCCAAGGACATACTGCTTAAGGTTAGAGTTTTGAAAGTACATGTTCCCAAGATACATATGTTTGTAGGGATTGTATATAACTTTGTTTCTTTACTAGACCGAAAACATTATCTCTGAAAGACATGATTTTTTGTTTTGACACTTCTGTGTAATCACAATGATGTCCTTCTGGAGAAACTTGACTTCATTTCTTTACTAATTTAACAAGGTCCTGCTTCAGCCAGTGGGATGTCTTCTTTTTATTGATTTACCTTTTGGGGTGATCAAAGGCAAAGATTATCTCATACACTCATAAAAAGACAGTATAACCTGTCTGTGCTGCTTCGGCATATAAACATAGAGTTAAGCGAATAAAGCTTGAAAACAATAGCATTTAGTGTTAGAAAGACAGACAGTAACTGACTTTCTATTCCAATCTTTCATATTGTCCAGCTGCTCTGGTACAGTCAGATCCTACCCTGAAGGATAAACAAATCTTTTATAGAAAGTCTTAATGAAATTGGGAGGAGAGATGTTATACCTTCACAGCCTGGTTCTAGGCTCACATCTTTTGCACCTGTGCTGGACCTAACTGCTGGAATGCTATGCAGAGTAGATATCATCTGGAAATCCCTCTAAACACTGGAATCTCAGAGCAGGAAACTGAGGCTTTTTAAAGAAGCACAGACTAAATATGTCTGAAAGGGAACAGAGAATCTTAACAGCTAAATTCTGTAAAAGTGAAGAATGTGGTCCAAAAAGGAAAGGAATAAAGAAGAAATCTGCAACATACTTTTCTATATCACCATTGTTTATGTTCAGTTTATTGTTTAGTCCAAAACCATAATTCTCAAGTATGAATTCTATATATTCAAACCCAATCTACATTATCATTACAAAATCAGAGAAATTTACCTGTATATTTAGTTGACATCACCAACATACCTAGAGGGATGTGCAGGAACTGTCTATCTGAGAGTGTTAACCATGATCCCTCGGCAAACAGTCTTTGTTGGGTGACCATTCTCTGACCCTACAAATCTGTCTCCCAGATCTGACCCTACAGATCTGGGAGACATTGGTAGGTATACACTCCATTTACTGCAGTTGGTTTACAGAAAGATTTCTACAATAACTCACTTTCTAGCTTAGATATTCTCCTGGATACCCTTTAGGTGTCACCAAAAAGACATATATCACACCTATATGAACACCTTTTCAAATCTATAGAAAAACCTGGTCTAGCTTTATCCTTAATGCACTGTTGTAACTTGCTTTCTATAGCTTGTGTCATCCTACAATGACTGCTCGCAGTATTCTCTGTCTCTCTTTCCTAATGAACTTCAAATGTACACACATTCCTGAGACTCCTTTTTAATCTTTCTTGGCAATACAGCTGTTTACAGGACTAGCTGCTGTGATGTTTCCCTGCTGTGTTTTTGTCTGGTTGCTGTAGGAATGTTATGTAAGCTTCAGACTCATCCTTCTTGCCTTATTTCTGTATCTGGTTTTGATCTAACAGGGTACAATACTTCACAACACTATCAGAAAAACAAGGGACATTAATTAAAAAGAAAAAAAGATGCTGCAAGTATAATTTCAGTTATTTTCATAAATTCATAATATTTCTAAAGGTTTACCTTCTTAAAAAGTAAGAGTTAGAACTATCTAATTCTAGGCAGTTGCAGAATTATTTTTGCTTTAGTTCTTATCAGAAATCCAACTATCTTTTAAAAGAAATGAACATTTTATGGTATTTTAGGAGCACTGATAGAGCCTTAACAATAGCATTGAGACTGTGAACAGTAGTTATTGATAATTGCTACTGTTTATGTGTAAAACTGTCTGTTCATACAACACAGGAAAAACTACAGAAATAGGTTTAATATGTATTGAGTTGCTGAGGCTTAGGATCACCAAGAAAAGGGTAAACCCCCCTATGCTCAAAATAGTTAAGTAAAATTTAATACTAAGTAATGGTACTTTCTTACAAGATCCCAGAGCTCATGTGCAACACTGTTTCTTTTAAAAATAGGCATATATCAAGAATATCTTTATATTTTAAAATGTGTCAGAAATTATGTATCCATTAAACTAATATAGATATTACTCCTTCTTTCCAGTGTTTCCTGACATCTCAGTTCTTGCTGGTACTTCTCCAGCATGACAAGATTAGTCAGGTCTGAAGTCGGTATAAATGAAATAAGGAAGTTCATCCCACTGCTGAGAAAAACATTGATCTGATTGAAAACCTATTCCACCATCCCTTCTTGTAAGGAAGATCAGATAACTAAAGCTAATATAAAGAACTGGCTAATATCATCTGGCAGAGAATATTACTATTTCTCGAAGATAGGAGAACAAGGAAAGACAATTCTTTGAATCTCTTCCCCTCCCCCTCCCATTTTTTTTTTAATCTTACCCTTTTTCTCCTTCTCTTGATTCTCATTCTTTTGCTTGTTCCAAGACATGGTAGGATTTTGTATTTCTCCCTCCTCTGTTGCCACCTACAGGAGAGCAGAGCAAAGAGCTGGTGCCAGAACACACGGGGATAAACCAGGACATGGTCTAAAAGGGCAGGAACTGAGATGAGTTGGGTGGACGAGATTGTGCAGGGATGTGGGAGTACATGAACTGTTGGATGCACAGAGTGCAGCCCTACAGCAGAGGCTTTTACTGCACAAATTCTCCTAAAAGTCCAGACAGGAAGAGCTCAAATATTAATTCCACATCTGTTCATTAATAATACTATTGTTCCTGAGAAAACCCTAATCTATATGCATACAACCAAGGGATTTGTATGCATTATATACATTACAGTTTTAATCTAAGATACAGATTTACATGCTGCTACATCTGAGGAGTTCAAAGAAACTGTGCAACAAGGACTTCTGCTGACAGCAGCCTGTGCTATAGATTAATACTCTTAAGTAAAGAGGATAAATTAATTTGTAATAAAATGGATCAAGATAATCCAGGCAAGTCAGGAATCAAATCAGAGATGAACAATCTTACCCAATTTTTTTACAGCAATTGGAAAAGAAATCTTAATTACTCCATTTCTACGACAGGAAAAGACAGTTTGAAATACCTTATAAATTGGAAGTATCCAAAGCAAAGAAAGCATTCAGCTTCTGTCCAGATATCAAAGGCAGAAAGATCAATGAATGCAGATACCAGCAAGATTTGGTGAAATGCCTTCACAATAACAATAATGTTAGGAGCAACAACAAAAATCCCCAAATGTTGAACACCTAAAGAAATGCTGATACCCCATAGATATCAGAAATGTCTCATAAAATCTATGTATGAAGCTGTATCATGTGCTATTTTTTTTAAACCCATATGTTGCATGCACTGATTTGAACATTGAAAAATAAAATTCTGCTTGGTTTCAGGTCTCAACACTTTCCAGTTTTGTAGTGGCAAAGAAAGTCTTGGTGTATCTGCTAATGTTATTGTCACTGATGATATGATATCAATTACTAGGATTTAGTGGAATCCAATTTTAAACTGCAAGCCGTACTTCCACAAATGTTTTTTAAAATGCATTTGCTATTTTCGAGTCCAATTTATTCTCCTCACTTAATCTTTGATTGAACACAAAATAAAAAAGGAGACATAAGCTTAAGTAAGTTTAACAGCCTTTAAAAATTTTGGATATGCCTTTCAGATTAAAAAAGAGCATACAAAAACCCTATACAAAGTAATCTATATTTAATAAAAGTATGCTGTGCTTTGGGGGGAGTCAAACACTTTAAATTCAAATGTCTGACAGGAGTGTTAATGGGTTGAATGCCATCAGATTTGCAGTTTATGGCAGAGAGGCAAGTTTGACTTCTTTTTTAAAACAAATTGATATTTAACCTTTACATCTATTCAAGGCCTCCTATTGCTGACAGTTGCACTTGTTCCATGTTGGCTGAATTTTAAGCAAGCCAATAATACTTCAGGTTTTATCGCAGCTATTTACTAGAGTGCAAACAGTGACCTCCACATGACAGCAGCAGAAAAATGCCTTTTTGAGCCTTTGATGCTGTATTGCACACACTGTGCACAGCTTCTTATAAATACCTTGGCAGTTCAATGCCTAACATATTCTGGGCTTTTTTTTTTTTTCAGTGGAATTACAATATTCAGATCAGAAGCTCAAGCTCCGTATGAGATTTGGATATTTAATACACGATTTGTAACCAACTGATTGTCTACATATATTATTGAGGACAAATAAAAAATAAGGGAAAAAAGGCTCAGTTTATGGAACTATCAAGTTGATTGGTGCTTAAACTTACAGCAGTGTTGATTTTGTCCCAACATCTCAGACAACTCTAAGCAATCTACAATTTCTGCACAGCACAATGGAATACAGACATGACACCTCTGTCCTGCATTTGTGAAAAACTTGTTAGACCTTCCTCAGATTTAGCTTATTTCTGCCTTCTAAAAGTCTTCTAAAAGGTCAAGTAGAGTAAATAATGTATTAGAATGGAGGTTATTGATTTTATGAAAGGAATTTTGTGCAGTTGTGTCTGATAATGAGGAGGGACAGTTTTTAAAGGTCTAAGATCTACTTTCCTTTTGACACCACCTGCCCTGTGACAGTGAATGCTCATATCACTTTGCTAGTCCAGATTCAGTCGTTACTAGGGTTTTTTGAGATGTCCTAAATAAGCCTGCAAATGCCTAAGAATTAGGACCTCCTGGCATGATAGAGGAAGAAGAGTCCTGTTCCTATTTGAGCTTTCTTATTGAACAGAAGTTCTGGTGTGTGCTTTGCCTAAATATACTGCTCGAAACCTGCCTGGTGATTGGAGCAAAACAGAAGAACAAGTATATAATTTATTATAGCTTGTTTTTCATAAGAGTAATTGATAATCTGATTCTACAAATAACCTCTCTGAAACAAATGCCCGATTTCTATATCTCAAAGACAAAAAAGCAGTTGCAGTGTCTGAGATACATTTCTCAAACACCAAGTCTTCTGCTGAGAAATACATGTCTCCAAAGAGTTACTAATGGCTTCTACATGCTGAACAAGGGATTATCCATGGCTAATAGGACATACATGGTGGAAAAGATTATTTCCAGCTGTGCTTAAGGGTTAGGAGTCTTTTTTTTTGTTTCAATTGTGAGTAACTTTGCAAGGTGAAGGGAAAGACAGCTATCCTAATAATTAGCCTTTTTTTAAGCTTATGAACTTGCCTCAGACTTTTTTATTAGTGATCTCTGGCCAAGAATGATCCCAAAGGAAAGGACTTAACNCTGCTCTCCCCCCGCGGCTGACTACGGGCTTGGCCCAGGGGACAAAGAGATCCCACGACCACCGGCAGCCTGTCCCGAGGTTGCCCGAGATCCCGACACCAACGAACTGATATTAAATATTTTATATTTAATACTTAACAAAACACCGTTCATTTTTTTATCCATCACTACTGCTGCAGAACTACTCGTCTTTTGAATAGTTAGAACACTTGCTCAGAAAATGGGAGATATGTTCAATTTCCTTTTCAGCTTCATCTCCTACTTCACAAGGTCATGCTCACTCTGGTGGATTATAGAACAAGACAGACTGAAAAGGAAAAGAGAAAATGGAATGCTCCTCTTGTGTTAGCTCAATATGCAGGCAGAAATGCAGGATTTATGAAGGTAAGACAAGATCAAATAAATGTAGGCCTAAACATCTGGTGATTACAATTCTGAAACCTCTCAGGTTGAACTTAGGTCTCTTCTCTCTCACTTAGGAAGTGAGTGCTTTAATAACTACACTGACACATAAAAGCGTGTGATTCTTGCTGTATATTAATTGTTGCTATTAATATAGGTAGATTTCTACAACTCAGGATGGAACTAGATTAGACCTAACTGGCTCTGGACATTTTAGTGCATAATGGAAGTCACTTTTGACTACTTGTAAGTGAGCCTGCCTGTAGAGCAATCTGTATAAAATAGATATCTTAATTTTTTTTTTTGCAAACATCTCGGTTAATTAACTGGCCCATTAGTAAAGCAGCATCTACACATAGGAGGTAGCCTCACCTCTTAAGGAAGGATAGGTGGTTGCTAAAATGCATGCACTTTGGGGATTTGTCTGTTACTTTCAATTCTGTATTCAAAGGGCATTTTGAATGCCAATGCAGATTGATGTCATCACTAACAGGATAAGCATTTGAGTGGCACTCAGTGAATGATTGACATTGGGTACACAGCAAGTTCTTATTCTGTCAGAATTTGGCATGTTTCTAGGTGTCACAGTTAATCCACTGCCAGTTATTTGACAGGATTGTATTTAGTGCCGGATGCCAATCTCCAAAATGTTCATGATTGAGGCTGCATACAAATGATACTTATTCAATTGAATAAACAACAGTTCCACTTGTACAAGAAAAGGTAGACTCTCCATACAAATATATTATTTCCATACAAAGTAGTTAATCATAGGATAACATGGGATACCAAGGTGTTTGTATTGAGTATGTGAATTGGCAATCACCAACCCTTCAGGGCTGACACCTGCCTTTGTGGGGTGTAATGTCACCAGAAGAGCTCTTCAAACATAGCAAGGAATTAGTAACTGCCCTGGCTGCACAAAAGGAAAAGCATGTTGAGTTCTCAATATCTTGGCCAGCACAGAGAGTGTCAGGACCCTAGAATTTCTCTTAGGGACTTTTAGTGTTCCCAGGAGTTCAACAGCTGAAATCTCATCTTCCAACTAGCTCTTGAGCACCTGCAATGTAAGAAGCCTTCTGAAGAGATGCACAAGAAAGAAAGATAGGGATGGTGTAGGAGTTGCTCTTTCTGTNCACGGGCTTGGCCCAGGGGACAAAGAGATCCCACGACCACCGGCAGCCTATCCCGAGGTTGCCCAAGATCCCGACAGCAATGAACTAATATTAAATATTCCATTATTTAATAGGATGGCATCCTGCCTTCCCTCCCCATGGTTCAGGCTGCCCGGATGTACTGCACAAATGTTTCTTCCATGCTTCTACAGCTGGCATAACTAAAACAAGCCTGTGTAAACACAGCACAGATGTGAGTCAAAAGAAGTATGAAATACTTATAACCTGCTTTCTGTATAAGCACTAAGAGCCTTTTTATGGTAACAGTAGAAACTTTGGTCAATGATTTCCAAGACAGCAAAGCAGAGAAGCCAAACTAAACAGACACAAGGAGACCAGCTGAAAAAATGGGAATGCAAAAGGACAAGAAAAAATGTACTGAGGCATAAAACAAAAATCAGAGAGTAGGAAATGAGAAGGAGAAGGTGAAAAAAAATGACAGTGATGATACAAATGGAAACTTCTGACAATGTAGATGAAACTCTCTAGATGGACTTTTTTACCTTACAGATATTTTATTTATTCATTTTACCTCAATCAGTGGAAAAATTAACATTACTCTTTGGCTTCTTTCTTCCTCATAAGGTATGCAGCCTCTTTTGCCACTGGTTATTGATTGCAGTACCTCCTAATCTTAGTACCAGAAGTGAGGTAAAATTGTAAGAGAGAAAAAGTGGATCTGTTTATTGATGGTCTCTGGTGGCAGCTCTACTTTCACCCTTTAGCAAGCTACACTTGATCTTCTGAGCCACTACACAGAGTAATTTTTAGAATATTCTGGTCAGAAAGAGCAAAGTGTTGAAAAACCACATCCAGAACATGTCCATTGATTATCACTGTTAGCTTTTTCCTTTTCTCTTGTTTGTTCCTTGGCTGGGTGATTTTTCACTTGTATAATACATCTTGAAAATGCAGTATAATTTCCCAAAGTTATAAGGTCAGGTTAGTCAAATGTTTAATATAATTATCAGTGGACCAAGTACTGTGCTAAATGGAAGTCTTTTTGGTATATTTAATATACTAGACCAGAAAAGAAGGGAACAGACTATATACATATATGCAGCCAAAAAATTATTGTTCATCTAATGTTGTAACAGCCTAACAGTCGAAGTTAACATAGAAAATTCTTACCAAAATACAGAAATAATTACCATACATAAACTTCCTGGTACTTGTGCATTGTAATCAGTGTTGCTTCTACCCTTGTAATGTCCCTCCAGGTCCTAAGTTTTATGATCTCTGCCTTCCTGAAGAACAAGCACTGACAGATATCATGAACCACCAACATCCTGAGGACTTCAGTGTAAGGAGTTTAATATTCAGAATCGAAGCTACTTCCTCTCAGTCTTAAGATGCTTGGGTGTATTTTTAAAATTTGTTACTACTAATTGATGCCCTCTGGCTGCTCACAGCTGAGACCACAGGTGGTCCCACAACCTATACAGGCTCAGCCACCCCACAGGCTCTTTTAGACAGCACCTACAGAGAAAGAGTTTCTGAACCTTCCCTCAGAGGTACTGGCAGAGCTCATGCTCAGGAAAGGGAGGCAACAGGTCTGAAGGGAGGAGCCAAAACCAGCTCAGCTCAGCCCTGCTCCAGTTAAGGCAAGCCCATCAGCCCAGGGCAGAGCCTTTCTTCAGTTGTTAGAGAAAGCCTAAATTGGTGGGTTTCATGACACAGATGGATTTGTCCTTTCCCCTGCCTGCCAGGTGTGGCTGCAGCAGGTCAGTGTGGGGCTGTGCCCTGGTTGGCAGTAAGTGTGTGCATACCCACACACACACAATACAAAAGACATACAGATAAACCACACAGGTCAATACAGAGCATTGTCTTTTCAAGTACCCACACAAAGTATTCACACAGGTATGAAGAAACTTTATCCATAGTTAAAAGTCTTGTATTTCCATTTAATATAATCCCTAACTTCCTTTGCAAACAACTCCTTTTATATTGCAATGCATTCTGAAGAGACTTCCTTTAGTTGCCCCACCTTGGTGTGAAACATTAAAAGTAGTCATTTCAGGTATGCTTCATTTTCACTAAAAAGATAACAAGAGACTGGTCATCTGTTGTACTACTTCTGATATTTGGTGCTCATTATATTGACTGCAACTATATTTCAACCAGATAAACTAACAATAACAATGCCAAAATCATGTTTCTTGAGCTACTGCAGAAGAAAGACCCACAAACTCAAATATGGGATTTAGACATAAGAAGAAAAAGGAGGGAAAATAATATGAGGATGTTCAAACAACGATTGCCCAGGAAGATTGTGGAGTCTCTCACCTTGGAGATATTCCAAATCTGATTGGGCATTGCCCTGAGAAACTTGCTGAAGTGGACACTACTTTGAGCAGAGAGGTCGGACTATGTGAGCTCTGGAGGTCTCCTCTGACCTCAACCACTGTGTGAAAATGCAGCAGTGCCACAGAGAAGTTAAAATTTAAAATCTCTGTGCCCATTTTTTTCACTTGAAGGAAGACATTGATATCACCATTGAATCTTCTTCTTCCAATAAGTTACTTTTGAAACCTAAATTAAGAACACCTTGTTTCCTTCGTATTTTTTTCTGCAAGACTGTACTTCTTTGTATTTTCTGATTTTCTTACAGCTCATGATGTACATACGGCTCTTTTATGACATCACATTTGTATTTTTAATATGCTTTACTTTCTTACACAGTATGGGGATCCATTTATTGTCTACTACTTGAGCATTGGAAGTATGTGACTGTCAGATATCTGACTCTGAGTGCTCATTCTAGCTTGCAGAGACATTCTTCTGTATTTAAAACAAAGAACCACTGTATTCAGCACATTCCTTCAATGCAACACAGAAACAAATCCTATTCTGGGAGCTTAATGCTTAGCTGGACAGCTGAGTGATATTGACAACATACCCAACAGGTTCGTTAGAAATAGTTGCATAAAGTTGCAAGTTCTGTGCTTTTTGCTAAACATGTCCAAACTTGACCAAAGACAGTTGTAATGACTGGGAGGAACTTTTCCTTTTAAGAAATGTGCTTTCTAGGTAATGTAAGTTCTTTAATTTAGAAGTCATCAAGATGTCAAGCTGGGGTAATTTGACTTGTCCCACCTCTTAGAACACTCATTTTCTAAATACAGGTTTGTTGGTGTGTGGCTTCTTTGAAAGAGAGTTACCAGAACATGATCGTTTGGGTGCATGCCAGACTGACCTTAACTGAGAAATTCTTTACAGAGACATTTTAGATCCTTCCTACTGAACAAAAAATGTTCTGTTATCATCATTAAATTAATGGAAAACTCTGACTCAAAGGGAATTTCAGAAAAATTGGATTATACAGGAAATTAAATCACTTAAGGGGATGCTAAAATGTGCTTTTGTGGCATTCTACACTATTCAAGTGTTTACACAGCTAAGTACATCATTCTCATTTATAAATGTCTTTGAGACAACCATATAGATAAACAAGATGATTATCAAAACTAAGTGATTGGTGAGATGGAGGAACGGGGTTTTTTGATATGTAAAGATGAATGGGTGACATATTTGAACCTGTAAAGAGGCTGACATCAAAGTTTTGATCTAAGAGATGCAGGTAATGAAGCCAGAATTAAGTAAATCCTTAAAGGCTGCCAGTTCACATGAAACCAACATTATCCAGTTTTTGAATCCACTTGGATTCAAAAGTAACAAATGTTTTAAGAAAGTCTTGCCTGCTCCCTTCCAGATTGTTTGAAATTCAAGAAAAAAATATTTCATGCAAAAATCCCCCAATCTTCACATTGAACGCTCTATTTGAGGTATCTCTTCTAATTGTTAGCTAAAATATTAAACATTAAAGCATTTTGGTAAAGATTAATTCACCTTATCCTTTAAACAGCATCATGGAATTTTGATCAAATTGCCTCTTTAATAGCTAACACTCATTTTTTATTTTTTAGTGGTTTAAATTTAACTTTCACTTTAAATTCATAAGAAAAAAATAAGAATTAATATTTAAACATAATTTTTAGCTTGTGTTTAGTGCTATATTAATAGGATGTAAACTTCTAACTGACAACTCTTTAATGCTAGCAAGGGGCAGAACTTCTTTGGTCTCATTCTTTTCGAGCTTTTTTAATGTTGTTTGTCTGAATATTTGAAAAGGTGCTGATGAAATCTTCAGGCCAAGTTATTTGCATGGCTAATAAGTTTAAATTTGATGCAATAGCATTGACAGATGATAATTTTCAAATATCTATCATGTATGTAATGGTAAATGTCAAGCAGTACTTATTAAGAAAAGATCTTTCTCCTGAGAATTATTCTGATTTTGAGAAGAAGAAAACCAAAATAAAGTATAGCAGACATGTCAGCAATGAAAAATTACTCTGTTTCTGAAGATACATGTTAAAAAGGCCCACATTTTCCATTTTATGACTATATTCTCTAGGAGAGTCATTTAAATTTCTTCCAGTTGCTATGTGAATTTATTGACAGTCACATTTTGTATATAAAATGGAACTTCACATAGCTTATAAATAATTAACCCATGAATAAAACATTGATAATAAACATTAATTCAGTTGATATTTTTATAGTTTGACAAGAAAATAGGTGCTCATTACATGCTTTATAATAATGCAGCTTTGACATTATTAGTAAACCTATGCTATTTCCACTTGCAATACTTTTTTAATTTTTATTAATGAATAGAATACAAAAGACAATAATGCCTAATTATTTATACTATAGATTAATTTCAATGTTTTCAAGATTAATATATCATTATGTGAGGTATTGCACAAATCCAAGCAGACATCTTCACCTGGAACATTGGCATTTTTCCACATCAATTTTAATATCCATTTATTGTTCTTGAGAAGTCACAAAATGAAATCCAGTGTTTATTAAATCTGTTAAATCCATTAAACTTCAGAAGCACTATTTATTTATAAAACTTTGCATAAACTTTTGCAAGAAAGGTGTAGAAAATGAGACTGGAGAGAAGTTAGATGTTGATATAATTGGAATAGTGTGACCATAGAACAGATACTGGTATTCCCCATTTGTTTTATTATGCTCAGTCCTGTTCAGATTCTGGTGGTATAATTATGGTATTTAGATTGTTATATTGGATTTTCGTGGCAAGGTTCTGGTAGTGGGTTGGTTATAGGGGTTGTTTGTGTAAGAACCTGCTGGAAGTTTCCCACATGTCTGATGGAGCCAGTGTCAGTCACCTCCAAGATGGATCTGCTGCTGGCCAAGGCTGAGACAATCAGCAATGGTGGCACCTCTGGGATAGCACAGTCAAAGCAGGGAGGGAATAGCAGGTTCATCCAGGGAGACAAGCAAGAGTAGGTCAGAGGAACCACCCTGCAGGCACCCACATCAGTGCAGAAGGAGGCTGAGGAGGTGCTCCAGGCACTGGAGCTGAGATTCCTCTGCAGCCCATGGTGAAGCAGCTGTGACCCTGCAGCCCATGGAGGTCCATGGGGAAGCAGAGATCCTTGTGAAGCCCTTGGAAGACCAACATCAGAGCAGGTGGAGGCATCTGAGGGAGGCTGTGACTCCACATTGAAGCAAGCTCTTGGCAGGACCTGTAGACCCATGGAAAGCAGAGTCCATACTAGAGCAGGTTTGTTGGTAGGACCTGTGACCCCGTGGGGGTCTTGTGCTAGGGGTCTTGTGCTGTTCCTGAAGGACAGCACCCCATGAAAGACATACAGTGGATCGGTTTGTGAAAACCTTCAGCCTGTGGGAAAGAATGAATGACCAGTGTTGGAGAAATTTGTGGAGAATTATCTCCCATGGAAGGGAACCCCATGCTGGAGCGGGGGAAGAATGTAAGGAGTCCTCTCCGTGAGGAGGAAGGAGTAGCAAAAACAATGTATGTGATGAGCTGACTGCAGCTGCCATTCCCCGTCCCTCTGTAGGGAAGAGTTAGAGAAAATCAGTAGTGAAGTTGAGTTTTGGAAGAAAGGAGTAAGGGGAAAAAGGTGTTTCCAAGAATTGGTTTTATTTCTCATTATCTTACTCTGATTGGCTTGGTACTAAATTTAGCTAATTTCTCCAAGACACATCAGTCTGTCCATGATGGTAATCCTGTCTTAATCTCAAGTCATGAGCCTCTAATTATGTTTTCTCTCCCTGGCAATCTGAAGAAGAGGAGTAATAAAATATTTTTAGTGGACACCAGGCATCCAGACAGGATCAACCTACCACCTATTAGCTAAATCAGATAGGTTCTATATCCCACATAATTATTTTTACAAATAAGTCCACTTAGGAGATATTAAAAGTTACTCCAGTGGGTGCCAACTTTACCTCAAAACATCTTAATATTATTTAAAATATAAAGACCTGGTGAAGAAAATGAAAAAAACTCACAACTGAGCCGATAGTACTTGATCCCACTAACTTCAGAGGAAAAAAATAATAAAAAAAAGGTTTAACGCCTTTTAAAAAAGTAGAAAAAAACCTCCAAAATTTAGCTAATTCCCAACTGTTAGGAGTTTACAACTAAGATGCAGTGGATTTTAGTCATTAGTGTAATTGTGACGCTCAAATGAGATTGTTAGTGTAACTGGATGGGTACCCCCATCCCTGGACAGTTCCTCAGGTAGACATGGGACAAGTCCTAACCTAATGCACTTTGAATGAAATGAAGAAAATTCTTGAAACTTTTTTTGCAAACACAAATATCTGTTTTAGCATTGGAGCAATTAGAAAGGAAAAGGATGAACGTTTGCAACATATTAAAAGATATGTCAAGGATGACTATATGTGCTAGGTTGCCTGCATCTCAGGACAGTCTAGGAACCAAATGGTATTTCTTCCTCATGGAGTGTTGTTTCCTCCCCAGCTGAAACTCCCTTGTACCCTTAATCCAGACATGTTCCCTCATGATGACACCTGGACTATGAGAAGGACCCAAGGAGAAGGCTGAGCCTTTTGAATCTCTCAGTCAGATAAAGATTTGATAAATAGCAGGGAAAAAGGCAAGCTTGTAAAACAGTCTGATTTTAGTTTATGTTGGCTCAGAGACAAGAGAGCTGGAAACAAAATACCAGAGCAATTATATGTTCTTTTGAAAGAGAAATTGAGATGCATAAAATTGCCATAATTATCTTCACTGATTCAACTTATTTTAAATTCATTATTTTTTGCAGTTTATCATATGAGTTCAAATGTGACATGACATTATCATTAACTGAACATTATTGAGGTTGGATGATAGAAATTTATTTTCGTTAATCTCATTTTTGATCAGTTACTAAGGGTACCTCTCAAAGTATGTATAAATTATTTGCAATCAAAGTTCTTGTGAAAAAAAACCCTAGATAAAAACAAAAGAACAATTTTAAAATAGAATTATTTTCATCAATTCCTTAATCAATAGATTCAAGCATACAGTACACATGCACTCTTGATTAATACTGAATGTAATTCTTTACTTACTGTAAAATCTTTTATTGTGCTCTTGCAAAAAAAAAAGGCATCACCACAATAACACAAACAGATATCAGACTATTGTGTTTTGAAATACACAGGAGTTGTTCTACCTCATAAGTCATATAAAAGATTCTTTAAGGAATCTTCTTCATTTCATTCTTCTAAATGTGTTATCCCTCCTTTCCTAGCTGTGTATAATCTCATGAATTATATTTGTGTGCAAGAGAGAGGTAGAGAAAGGGGAGTGATGAAAGGTGAGGAAGGGGGAAATCTACAGTCATATAAAAGCAAGATTTTAACTTTTTTCCCTACCTTAAAGAAGGGACAAAAAAAACCCCAAACCCCCAATATATAAATAAACAACCTGTAGTGGTTTCAGTTCACCAATTTCAGTGTCTGGCCAAACGCCAACAGACTTACCAAAATTTACCTGATGTTTGCTGTGAGATGAGGTTTAGGAGTAGGTAAAGCAGGCTCAGACTTTAGGGAATACAAAGAAAGTTTAGTAATAAACTTAAGACAAAGGAAAAAAACAAGAAAAATTAGAACAAACTTCTTAGACCACCCCTCCTCCCCGACCTTTCCATTTCT
>VZTZ01013430.1:10331-29951 GCA_013400955.1 Drymodes brunneopygia | reverse complement strand
TCTGGTGTAGCTGACATGTCGGCTGGGCTGTATCTGCCGAGAGCTCTGCCCGATTCCTCCCCCATGCCCAGGCTGCAGCTGCACTGCCGTTCTAAACCTCCCTTCCTCCCCCTCCTCCCTGAGGGGGAGGGGAGGGGAAGGCCCCAACCTTACCAGAGAGAGAGGCAAAGAGCTCTTTTCTCTTTGAGCTGCAGCAGCAAAAGAGGACGAGGATCAAGAGTTCTCTGCTTATATAGGGGTTTTCCCTCCTCAAAGGCGGACCAAGTTTTCATTGGTGTACCTACATATCAATCTTTAAAAATACCTGGTTATTGGCTCTCTCTCTCACGAAGGAAGTTGTTCTACTTCCTGCAGCATAGGTCACTTCCAAGAGTGACATCCCCCTGGGCCAAACCAAGACACAACTCCTCCTCTTCCCCCAAAAAACCTCAAGCCCAAACAGACCCCAAGCAGATAATCTCAGCAGTTACCCTTAGGGTAATTATTTACTGCCTTTCTGTGGCACTCACTTTACTGAAGTCCACTTTTTTCTTCCTTTTAAAATTTATAATGAAAACCTATGAAAATGCTAGTTGTGGGACAATAGCTGCCATTTTGAATCTGGGAAATTCATGACTTAATCTTTTGTATTCGTTTAAATAAAGTATCTACATACCGTTGCTTTCCCAGTGATAAACATGTTGTTCCTGCCAGTTTTGAGGTTGCATAAGCCTGTGATCTGGCAGTAATGAGAAGCTGTTATTTATAAAGGCAATTAGAAATGACCAAGAGACCTATTCAGTTGCAAGGCTGTAAAATTACTCAACGTGAGTAGTTGGCCTAACAGAAACACAAGACTATAAGAAATATTTGCAGATAATGTTTTTATTTCTAGATGCCATAAAAGAAAAGGAAAAAGAAACATGAAATTTAACTTTTTTCGGTCTATAAACATTAGATGAAGAATTAAGGTGTTAATCAAGTCAAAGTACTGTCTGAACTGGGAAGTAAGTGGTTTCAAAAAGTATATATATTTCTCTCTCTTTGAATTAAACTGAGAATAATATCTGCATGAACACTCCAACTCAACTTGTGATAAGTGGACATCAAATGGCTGTGATTTCTGTCTTGGAAGGGCCATTTCTTTCAAAATTGAAATTTGGAAGCCTGGGCACTGCATTATTTTCCAGGTAAAATGGCTTCTGCTGAAGTCAGAATTGGGAAAAGACATGACTGATATTCACAACATGCTATGCTTTACTGGAAGATTTAAAATAAATTTTACATCTGATAACATTTAATGAGTTACTCTACAATGAGTAGTTCATGCATGGCTATGCTCCAGCCCTGGATTTGAGCTAAAATACAGTAGGAAGCCAAGGGAAGTGATACCCTGCTCAGAGCTGGTGCGACACAGCTGAACCACCATCTCCAGTGCTGCACTCTCTAGTATGGCAGAGATCAGTAATACAGATTTGTAAATTCTAGATGAAACATTAAACTAACATCATGGAAAACATAAAGTTTTAGATAAATAGTTTTTAACTTTTCTAAATGCAGTAGCTATTTTTTTAAACACTACTGTAAATTACTTAATTATTTATAGAAATGAGGAGCAGAAGAATTAGGTCACACCAGTAAGTTAGTATACCAAAGGAAATTTATTTTAGAAAGGAAATATTTTTAAGTAACATATATTTTGAAATTATCAAAACTTGTTACATATATTGCCAAACACACAATTTGTCATGTGTTTGGCATAGACCAGGCTGTTATTTGCACAACATAAACAGAAACCTGCACTAGCATTTCACCAAACTGAACTGAAACATGTTGTGTGATATAAGGCATAGCTTTCCCCAAGTGTCATCTAATTTTCTCTTCTGATACTCTCCCCTGAACCACAGAATACATTCCCATGCCTTAAGAATACATTTGAATTAACTTTCTATTTTTTGGTTTTAGGACACTATAGATAATAGCTTAATGAACCTCATTTTTAAGAGTAAATGTAGGTTTCTAGCCTGACTGCTTAGAGGTTTTTGCTTTTAACTGAACTAATTTAGAACTACAAAGAAAAGAAAATCAAGAGATTCAAAGGATAGGAGTAAGTTAAGGCAATCATGAGCCTTCCAAGGAAGAAAGAAAATAGGATTTTATAATAAAGAGCAGGGAAAATTAATAAAAACCTGGAAGTATTTTCCAGCATATTTTCCAGCATAGGTTGAAGATTAATCTCTATATAATACAGCCAGAGTATTATGCATACTGTACACCAACTACTGCCTTTGAAAAATATGTATAAGTAGAAAATAATGAATTTGAAGGCTGTCATATTATGTCTGCAGGTGAGTACAACTCTGAAAGCAGAATGAAAAAATTTACATTAGTAGATTATTCTATGACAAGATAAATGAATTACTTCATATTCCTTTCTTAAAAATTTATCTTTAGTACTCAAAAAAGAATTTCCATTTTCAGAAATAACTATGTAATTAAATAGCAGTTAAATTAATTCATTAATTTGCCAAGTGCCACATCATTGTCTTGATCTTCCCAAAGAGCAAGTTCCGCATAAAATAGCAAATGAAGTGAAGCATCGGAGATACTGAAGATGCAGAGGGCATCTAAAGGATCTCCTCATAATCCATTAATTATTAAATTCTCTTCTTACTCTGCAGAGTAAGTGGAAAAAGTAATTAACTCCTCTCCCAGTAAAAAATAGGGAAATAAATAGTAACAAATTTCTGGGTTTAGTTTTAGTTTTGGGTTTTTTGTTGTTGTTGTTTTGGAAGGTTTTTCTAGAAGGCAAAACGAAGATCCTTAAAGTATTAATCCCAGC
The DNA here is from genome assembly GCA_013400955.1 of Drymodes brunneopygia. Lineage (NCBI taxonomy): Eukaryota > Metazoa > Chordata > Aves > Passeriformes > Petroicidae > Drymodes > Drymodes brunneopygia. Next base: position 27,130 of record VZTZ01013430.1, on the reverse strand, counting down.
AAATCCAACTGAAAACTCAATAAATATGTTTATACCTATTAAATATTTGGACCTTCTACTGGTGTCCGTGAGTGGCTTTAATGGTGGAAAATTAGCATATGTAATTATGATACCACTGAAATCAATGAAAATATTCCCAAAAGTGCCAGGGGGTGAAGATTTCCCATTTAAATTATTCACATTCCTTCAATTTACTCTGTAACTAAAACTTAATATCTGCTTATAATGTTAATTCCTTTTTTAAAATTTTAATTGTGTTTAATTTTCCTTGATTTATATGCTGTCAAAAACTTTGAAATTTTAAACATCTAAATAAAATTAATTTTTATTCCATACTGTTGCCAAATAGTCATGTTCTGAGATTCTTAGAGAAAAAATATCTGTTGAACAACATAGGGCTTCTCCTACAAAGTGTGTTAATATGTTATAGAAATGTTCCTGAAATTGAATATTTTCCATTCTGAAATACAGTTAAAAAGCTTTTCTTTGTGTCTAAAATATCCATAAAGAGGAAATGAAGTATAAAGCCATGATTTTTACAAATTAATAGTGGTACTACTACTGTTCCTACCAGTCATACCTCCAGTAGCAGTAATACTAGTAGTAGTAGTAGTAGTAGTAGTAGTAGTAGTAGTAGAGTAGTAGTGATACTGTCATTCATGATTAAGAAATAGAAGACTATGGAAGAGTAAAACAATACAACAACTAGTTCCAATGGAAATCACATTAAATTTAGAGAAGTATGAAATAATACAAATTGCCCCTAGTCTTCTGCTCCAGCAGTCAACACAGCTTCGAAATTTTTTATCTCTGTGCAGTAGTATTTTATTTCTACGGCCCCCACAGTCTTTGTGAGAATAATTCATAATCTGTAGCCTTTAAGTAATATTATTCTGTAGAATAACATTCTCTAAAACTGTAGCATGTTTGAGATGGAAAACCAATTTTAATCATAGCCTCTCTGAGCAACTACAACTTTTGGTCTCACAAACAACAATGGCAAAATGGTAGATATTATTAAAAAGAAATATCACATCACTGAATAATTGCTAACATTATAAGAAGAAGAAGATGGAAAAAAAAATATCTCTAGCATGGGAAAAAGTGATATCTTTAGGTATCATTTTCCATCTAGTTTAGCCTTCACAAACAGCCAACCATTTTATGTAAAAGTTGCATGTACTGTATAAATAAAAAACAAAAGATCAAAGAATAGACCAACTAATTAATTTTAAACCGATTTTGTGCCGGAAATGTGGTGAAACAGCACCATCTGCAGGTGTGTCACTATAAAGTTGATGTTCTCTGATAGTTAAACTGCTTTAATGCCTTCTGTCCTTATTTGGTACAGATTTGGTCTTTGCTTTAGGGGAAAATCCAACAGCCAGTGAAGACATGGATTGTTTTGAAGACAAAATGCTAGCGGTAATGGAATGTAAACATACTATAGAAGTACGAAACCAAATCCTTTTTTTTAGCAAACATTTGGTTTGAAAGAACTCTCTCATGTGAGGCCTTTTGTTCTTAAGGACTGAACAGATCTATCTGTTAAGACATGTTTTGTATAGTTATGTCTTATATGCTGTAACTTGATCTAAAACATTTCTCTCTGTGTGTTGCAGATACTTATTTTAATCTTTGTAAAATATGGTTCTGAGATCAGAAAAGGTCAATATGATGCTGTGTAACATGCTTAGGGTTTAAATCAAACTGCTTTATATTGTGTCAATTAAAAGTATCACTGCTACTTAAAAGAAAATAATTGCATGTTATTTCCACTAGAAAGCTGGATGTCCTTAAAGACCATATTTTTGCTTCACTTTCTTCTACCTTCATGCCCTCCAAACCATTGTAGATGTTTGGAGTTGAAACACTATTTATTCTGAAAAATTGCCAAACGGCTATATGGAAGATTTTGTAGAGGAAGGGTTTGGATAATGTGCCATCCATTTGTGTGAGGATTTATTTTTCTCTATATATTTAAGGAACTCTGAGAACTCTTATTTTGTCCAAGATAATATATTTAGCAGTAATAAACCTTGAATACTAATCATAGACATTCTAAGGATATGAATAATTATTTTTTTAATTGTTATAATGCAGAGCTTTCCATGAAAGTTCAGACATTGAGGAAAAAAATACCATGATGTCCCTAGATGCTAGATCTGTGTACTTATATATAGTTTTAAAGCTATAACTATTTAATTTATACATTTATATCAGAGAATATTCTTCTGACTGTTCTTTATGGAATATATGTTTTAAAATAAAGAACAAGCCTCTTACCTAGTTACCCTAGATTGTATATCATGGTGTTGGAAATGCAGAACTGTTTTTTGACACATTTGTGTAAGATCTCCAGGAAGAGAAAAAGCTTTTCTATGAACAGGTGTAAGAAAACATGCAGCTGGGCCATTTTTCAGGGGAGTTGAGTTTTTTTACTGAAAAATATTAACCCATTAAAATGGAAACCATGGCTATAAATACACAGGGTGGGAGACAGTTCAACTGGGGAAGCTCATTACTGATGTCATCTCTAATATATATTGTTGTAGTTCTGAAGCATAAAATGTCTCTTTCTTCCTCTATCAGCATTCTATTTCTCCATCTGTCTCCTCTCCATATCTTCCCCTTAATCACTTTGTTGGCAGGATTTTCTATCATCTACTATTCTACCCACTACAGTGCCTGTTTTAATATTTACAATAAAATCCTCACGCCAAAATATCTCATTTGAAAAACAGAAGCAGGCAAACAGACAGACAAAAAGGGAAAGAGAATAATACTCTGGTAGTTTGGGCATTCTGTAATTATTCAAAAAGAAAGAGTTCCAGGAAGTGAGGGAAAGATGAAATTCAGGTTCTTTCTGTTTAAGACATTCAAGTCTCTTCCATCATTAATTCAGGAAAGGAATGTGAAAATTTTATCTCAATATCCTGTGTGTACATAGAGCTGATCTCATCTTAAATGTCCATGTGCAATGTGCAACATTTGAAATCAGGAGAAGATTCATGGGAAGGGCAAAACCTCTCTCCTCCCACCTCTGCTAGGAAAGAAAATATTAAATTTTTATTTTATTGTTTTGTTTTTGGTGAAACTGCCAAAACATGGTCAATATATTGAGGTTTCAAGATTCAAATAAACATTAACCTTGAAAGTAGTTTGCATTTTTTTATTTATTACATTACAGTAGGTCCCTTCACCTTTTTTCTGATGTTTTACATTTTTTCCAAGTTAAGCAATTTGTCTGAGGACATAAATCCGAAGTTGTTCTTGTATGGTGTTTTCAGCATCTCCTGATTTAAAAATACTTCTTAGCTGTTTATTAAGACAAGAAGAAATTTAAATAAAGAAATTATTTTACAGAAGTGTGCTTTTGCATCATACTCTTTATTTCTTAATTTCAAAATGAGAATAAATCCTTGCAATATTGAGCTATATTTTATTAGAAAACAAATCAGGTGCTGCAAGTAACCCAGAGTTGAAGAGAGAAAAAAGACAAAAAAATATTTCAGGTAATGATATTCAGTGCTTGGGTATTTATGTTCATTTACTTTTATTCTCATTACAGATTTAAAGGATATTAATAAATTTTGATACTTTTCCAGGTTTTAATTTAATTAATTTTTTAAATTATATTTTGTATTTTTTAATTTTAAAACTATCCTTTACAAACTGCCTTTAATTGTTTAACATTTATTTCATCACTTATAACTTCTTTCTAATAAACTCTTGGATTTCAAAGCAGGAAAAACTTTTATGTTAGAATTCATCACACTTAATATCAGAACATTTACTGCATGCAAGATTACTTTCACATGTGGCTCAGAATTGACAGACTGCCTGATAGTCTGGAGGTATTGAATTTCCATGTGTTTTGAAGTCAGAAGCAAAGTACAGGTAGCCAAAAAATCTGTGTTGGGCCTGGAAAATCTGTGTTGCACCAGATTAATTTAATATTGAGTGTCACACAATATTTCTTTCCACAGTTTTGAATTAGAAATGTAGGACCTGAAACTATTCATTTTCCAGTGCATATAATGCAGTCACAACACCTTGCTTTTGCAGATGCTATGTTGATGATGAAAAGAGGAAAATGAATTTGTGTCCCTCACCACTATTTCTCAGAAATCTGATAAAATCTTGCATATAAATGTTCTACCAGTCCTTAGACCTGTTTTCTGTCTCACTGAACACACTGTGTAAAGTCCTACAGAAAACAGACGGTAAGGACATAGAACAAGGTTTAAGCCATGAGAGTTAGTGGCCGTCAAAGCGCATGTAAATCATCATTCTCTGTAGGAAGGGAGTGTTTGATTTCTTTGTTTGTTTTTAATTAATATATTACAACAGGCAAAGTAGGTGAGAATGGGATGGCAAAGGAGATAAGGTAATGCTACCAATGAAGAAATTAAAACCAAGAAATGGAGGAGATACTGAGAGAAGCAAAGGGCGATGGAGAAAAAAAGGGACATTTTAGGGTTCAGAACTATAGCAGTGTATCAGAGATTGTATCAGTAATGAGTTTATACCACCTTGCTGAAGCAACTAAATGTTGTAGGCTAAAATATAAATTAGGATTTATTTTTGTAGACATCTTTATCACATCATGCATCCACAGCAAACTTTATGAGGTCTTACCCTCCATTGATGTCTAATGAAATTATTTGTATTGATCCTCATACAGCATTGCACCAGTGTCTTCACAAATTTGCATGTTCATTGCTAACTAGTTTAACACCTTAACATCATTTTCTGTTTTAGATGACAGAACTTTGATAATTTTATAGCTGTAATTAAATCAGAACAATTTTGCTCTAAGCCTGACAAGAGAAAATGCCAACTGTTTAGTTAAAATTACTGGAATAAGGGCTAGAGAGAATTACCTACTAGTTCAAAGATTAAAAAAAAATATATTGGGGAAGGATGGAAAGATGGTGAGGAAAAACAAGAGCATCATACAAGTATCTGTGTGCATAGATAAGCAAATAGAAAACATCTTCTGCAAAAATACCCTTGTATAAGCATGCTCACACAGGTGTTTATGTATACATACTGGTGGCTGCTTTCATGCCTTACCCTTGGCAAAAGTCCTGTCAAAAATACTCTTCCAGAGAAGAATATGGGTATGCATACTGAATGAATCAAATACATGAGACTCTCTGGAAGGGCATCTGCACCCAAATTGGTCATGTTAAAGACAAAGACAGCCATCAGCTTTTTTAAGCAGCTATCGGTACTTTGCCAAGTAACTCTGAAACTATGAAATGGTCACCTTGAAAATCAAGAAAGGACAAACATAAAGATCCATCCTAGGGGAGAGACCTGGAGAGGGGAAGAGGATGGACAGGTGCCCCGGGAGCTGGAGTGTCCCACATCTGCCACATGGCATGAAAAGGGACATGACTTGGAGGGGGTGGGAGATTGCAGCCTATATGTCCAGTAAGAACTGGGAGGGGGGGGAGAAAGTGTGTGTGATTAGTATGGGAAATGAGATAAATCAGGCTATTTTAAACAATTTAAATGTTCAATATTTTGCAGCTGTCTAGTATTGCAGTTTATCTGATTGGCCATTACAGAGATGTCATTAAGAAATCAAGAAATTACTTTCATCTTGATTTGGTTTAAATTGTGTGAAATGAGCAATGCAGCACTATTTGGATTGGCAAGCCTTTAAAAAAAGAAAGCCAAACTCAAACCAAAGAATCCATCTCAACTCTAAGTTTTATCTCTGTGACACCCTGCTTAGGAAATACATTAAACCTGTAAAATCTTTGCATACAATAGAAAACTCAAAGCAGCTGTAGTACTGTGGCTGTCACAAAGCTGTTTGCTTGTGATGGAAGCTCAGGTTTTAGTTCTAAATCTCAGGTTGCTTCCTTTTTGACCACTAATCTAGTCTAATCTATCTAATCTACTACTAATCTATTACTAATCTAACTAATCCTACGGGTAATCCTGTATGCAACATACATAGCTTGTGCACCTGGATGTGCTATGAAGAGGACTGTACTTCCAGGGGTACTATTAGAATGATCCTCATATGTGAACATCGAGGACAAGATTATAAATAGTCTCAGTTTAATGAGTACTCTTGAGACTTGGATATTGCAGCTCCAGTCTCTCTGACCCTTGTCATTTACATAAAGAATCAGTTTTAAAATCGAAGGATGTGCCAAACCCTGAAAAATATGCAATATCCAGAATTTCTTTCTTTGGGAGAACACACTTGAGTGAACACCTCTGAACCCATTTATGCACAAGGGAAAAATTACAACTTTCACAAATAAGTAAACTCTGCATAAAATATGGATAGAACCACTTTGACATTGGCACTAAGCCATTTTAATTTTCTATAGAGATCTTTATTCATTTGCAGCATCAAATTTATAATTAAACATTGTTTTCATAATGTTTCATAAATTGTAAGTATACTTAAATATTTTTACTACCTTTCAACTGGGAAACTAATGTTGTAATATATCTGACTATAAGTAAAACTAGAACGGATGATAATCCTACATTTTCATAAAGTACCAAATGGATTTCCAGAACTCTCAAATAATCAAATTCAGAAGCAGGCTGATGAAGACAAAACCATATTCTGTACACTGGGAGGGAAAATAGAATTAGGTTAATTTTAATAAATATTCATAATAGTAGATTTTTATAATTGCAATAATTTCTACTATCTCATTTGAAGTTTGAGATTTTATCTATACAGATATTTTGGTCATTTTTTGTATATGAGAAAAATTCTTGCTCTGCCTGATCCCAACTAAATCCATGGGAAATATAGAGGATAAACAACCCAGATGAGCATTCACAAACCAGAATGTTAATCAGTCACTTCACTGTGTCTAGTTACTCAGAAATGCTTCCTCTGACATCAGATAATTTTCGTTAGGACTGTAATATCTGTTTTGTAGTTTTTAGTACTCCATGAGGGTTTTTTTGCAAATAGACCTGTATGTCTGAGTGTATTTTGACATTATGAAGCATACTACGCCTTCTGATGTAGAGTTTAGGTCATTTTCAGGGTACCTGAAGAGGCTGTTCCAAGCTTCTTTATTTTCTATTTAAATATTTATGTGTGTGTGTGAGGCTATGTATAGGTTTGCATGATTTCATTAAAAAATGCTTACAATAGTGACAATTATATCGGGTATTATTGGAAGTTAATTATTACTGATTCAATTGTAGTTAATAATTTTTTAAATAATATTCCCTACATAACTATCTAACCATAATGTTTAGTGGGTATTTAGTACTTAGTTAAGCTATTATATTTCTTCTGCTGCCTTGTTTTAGTTCCCTGTAAGGTTTTTTTGTCTCCCCATATTAGACAAACTTAATTTTTGGCCTTATAATACGAATGGCAGTGGGAACATTTACATTGACTTGAGTAAATGTGCGACTGATGCCCAGAATCACAGAATCACAGAATGGTTTGGGTTGGAAGGGACCTTGAAAATCATCTAGTTCCAAATTCCTGATATGGACAGGGACAACTTCCACTAGATCAGTTTGCTCAAAGTCTCATCCAACCTGGCCTTGAACAGTTCCAGGAATGGGCCAGCCACAGCTTCTCTGGGCAACCTTTTTCCAGTGCCTCACCACCCTCACAGTAAAGAATTTCTGCCTAATATTTTATCTAGATGTACTCTCATTCAGTTTGAAACCCTTCCACCTCATTCTGTCACTACATATCCTTGTAAAAAATTCCTTTCTGTCCTTCTTGTATGTACCCTTCTTTTATGTACTGAATGCCTGCTCTTAGGTCTCCCCTGAGCCTTCTCTTCTCCAGGCTGAACAATCACAACTCCCGCAGCCTCTCCTCATAGGCTCCAGCCTCTGATCATCTTCGTGACCCCCCTCTGGATTCCCTTGGTTTTACTGAACTGGAACAAAAAGATGTTAGACATTATTGTACTTTGATGGCAGTAAATAGATTTTAAGGATAGTCACATTGAAAGTGTACTTTTCTATTCCCAGAAGACACACTGGAAAAGGAAGCCCGTTGGAAAACATTACTACCTCATAAGAGTTACTGGGGTGGTTTTTTTCAGGTTATTTTGGTTTGAATTGTGTGTGTTTTGATTTGGTTTCATTTTTAACATCTTGCAGTGGTGAATGTAAACCAGGAAAGCATCCTTCATCAAATCAATTTCTTCTGCCTACTTTTCTCTGGACTTGAATGCTTTATTCCTTTTCAAAGGTGCCTCTCTCCTATGTTTCAATTGATTTTGCTACAAGACAGCTTTTCAAATCTCTCTCCAAAGGTCTTTGTATTTAGGTCTTTGCCTTTTGTTTCTGTCAGAGCAGCATTGTTGTTTCATAAAAACATTTAGTTTTCCCCTTATAGCTCCCCGTTTTTCTTTCTCAGGTCTTCTTTTTCCCAAATTCTTTTTTGAATGCATAAAGTATATTAAAAAGGAAATACTTAGTAATATGTTTCTGTATATTAATTAAAATGCTTCTAATAATTTTTTTCTTGGAAAAGGCCTGTTTTTTCTTTGAATAGGCTATGAGAAGCTGTCATATGGCTGGCTGGAGAGAAACAGATAATAGCTAATCAGAGTTAGGTACAGATACTTTAAATTTGGAAAGCAATTCCAAATCACCTGGCCTGATAGGATGCTACAGAAGGTTGTTTAGTAGCAATCTGTACAAATAGGACAACACTATGAAGTTCTAAGCAAGTGCTGGTACTTTTCTTCTCCACTGTACTCTTCCTTCAGATGGGAGGGACAAACTTTATGTTGATATTCTTACAAAGGTGGGGAAGTAAAAACAACTGTGTTTTTCAAAAACTATCTTCAGGTAACCATAGTAACGACATTTTGGCACATCTTTAGCACTGAAAGTTGAAAAAGGGGGAAACACTGAGAGATAGAAGTAAAAGAGCCTCATTTCTGGGAAACCTGAAGTCATGTCACTGGAGTACTAGAGAGGGACTGAAGAGTGGCAAAGCAGTGGCTCCTTATAGTGCGCCAGATTTTAACCACTGAAACATTTTACTTCAGATTTAAAAGAAAATCAAAGGAAGAGTGTCAAGAAAAGAGAAAATCGTAACTACTGCCTTATTTTCTCTCCTGTGCTACTAGAGCCTTCTCCAATGAACAAAATTAGCATATGGGTTATTTTATGGAAGCTGATATACACAGCTGTGCATAACTCACACAGAAGTGTGGCAGATTGTATTTGCTATCAAACCAGCCAGCAATCAAATTTTCAGAGGGATTGCCTAAAATTCTTCAGGCAGAGAGAGTGAATATTTTAGCACATCCCATCCATTGGGAATATATTTTTAATATGCCTTGCCTAGGGGTTTATAGGTGTGTTTCCAAGGAAGACTTGTTTATTTATCTCAATTCTTTCAAAATGTTTGTATTATGCATAAGTGTTTCTTCCACAAAAAGTGCCATCAGCAATAGTGACAGTGTGTTAAGTATGTTGAAAGAAAAACAAAACAGAACAAAAACTTGAAGTGCCATTACACTTAAAAACACCTGATTATTCAATGTAAGGTAGCACAAAAATTCTTCTAGGCTTCTACACACAGCTTATTAAGGAGTCACATCTTTGGCAGTATATCTCTTCATGCAAAGTGTTTTCACAATTTGGCTTAATTGGAAAAGCCTATTGATTTACCTGAAGCTGAGCAGAGACTAATAGTCTGATTTCAGTTAGATACTAATAAATAGATTTTTTTTCCTTTTTTTTTCTTTTTTTCTTTTTTTAAAAAATCAAAGTCAAAGACAATTGTAATGCTTTTTTTCAACATGCACGGTACCGCTAGTTATGGTCAAAATACGCCTAGGGCTTAAAACTTCCTGTTAGTAGAGCAAAATACAAAAATTACATATCCCACCTTTGAGATGATATAGTGAAATTTTGCTCAAAATTATACAGAAAGAAACTATGCTCATTCAGTCAGATTTATCAGCCCTTGATGCAGACAGACCTGCTGGATCAGTAATACAGAGCAGGGAATCCTGGTCTATGAGTGGCCTAATTTGGACTTCATTGTTTAATAAGCTCATATTTATGCAACAAGAATTTTTTATTTGTACAATGCTTACCAAATTTCACCTGAATTTTTAGAGAGGTTCACTGCACTATGCAGGCCAAACACTGAGCATCTCAAAGGGTACCCATGTAGCTCATCCTCTTTGAGGGCAAGGTGCAGCAGAAGGTGGGTCTTGGGGATGCATATCATGGCATCTGTCTTATTAAGTGTTTCTGTAAGAACTTTAGTACAGTTCTTTAAAAGATGCAAAGCCTCTTAAATGAGACACTTTAGATTTCAATCTCTGTTTCAGCTACTTTGGGCCAAGTCTTTAACTGCATAATTAGACCTCTGAGTTGTTATCAGAGTGTAATGAGCAGAAAATAGTAAGATACGACAAAAATATCCTCCTGGAAAACTATGCCATGTATTTGTGACTTACACCATCAGCTGGAAAGACTGATTAAGAATCTAGTTTCAGGCTGAAAGCCAAGAAGCACAAGGTGGTGCAAACCAAGTAAATAATTCATTGGTGCTGGGAGGCAGCTCTACCCTTGCTTTGGGACAAGTCTTGCAGTTACTATCTATGCTTTTGTTTGCACAGCTTCTAACCCAGTGCTTTCATACAGGATTTTTCTAAGATGTTCAGGGCTTCAATAACTCTTGTACCTAGTAACGACAAATATGTCTCTCCACACCACACCCTTAGTCATTAAAGTCAAGGATATTTTTTCTCCACTTCAGAAAACTTGACAATAACTTGTGACAGGGTGAGATCCACTGATTCAGTCAAGCTGAGTCCAGAATTCTAACTGTATTTTGCTTAACGATACATCATCTACAGGCTTTAGTTTCCTCTTGTGATTAGTTTTACTGCAGCAGTATTTATACTCTGGCATACAGACTGCCTTAGAGGATACTTGCCATCTGTTGGCTTATTCACATGTGGAACTCTGCTTTGAACTGCATTTCATAATATTGTAATACACAAATGTGTATTTTCTAAGCATATAACCGAAGTTGGATACATATATGAAAAAAGTTGATTTCATTGATATATATGCACATTTCATTTATATATGTATGTATATAATATATGTTTTCATGTATATAACATATATACATTCAAAAAAGGAAATTTGTTTCACATATAAATGTGTTGTATTTATTAAGAGTTCAATTGATTTTTACCTATTAAAAATTACTTGATCCCGGAAGTAGTTGTCACTTATTGGAAGGATTAAGACTCTGATCCTGAATGTCTTCTGATGTGGACTTCCATTTATGCTGTAATAGGCTAATACAATTTCTCAAAGATAATTATTCATCACTACATTAAAAATTATATGGTTAATGTAGGTAAGAATACATTCCTTTGGTGTGAATTCACTGTGCTTCCCAGCAAAAATAAATCTTGCTGTGTGAGCTTCTGGCTTTATCTATGCAGCTCTGGACTCAAATAAGTCCTTTTGATTGGTGGAAACCCAGCAATCTGGGATTTCCAGTTTTCCGGGGTGCAGCATGTCTGTAAGCATTTGAAAGAGTTTGTTGCTGGCATAATGTTTTTCCACTGTAACATTAATAGGCAAAAGTCAATGTTTTTGTAGGTTTTTACCCTGATTATTATGCTAGAAGCATCCTTCACATCTCTGGACTTTGTTCTGGGTTTGAATACAGGTTTTTCTTCATTTCCTCAACTGCAGCTTTGCAAGAGAGGTGTTCACCAAATGGGACCTGCCTTTCTCTGTGCAGTATCACAAAACAGGACACAAGCTGTGCATCTCTACCCTCCAAGAAAAAAAAAATCTAGACTATAGCTTTTAACTAATTTTTTAAAACTCATCCCATGTTTTATTCAGGTAAATGTCTATAATTAAAGTCAGATACACTTATGCAATTTTGTACTGAAAAGTAAAAATCTTTCAGAATTGCACAGACAGGACAATAGAAACCAAAAAAACATCTTCAGAAACAGAAAAACTAGATATTCTTGCTGTCCTGGTTCAAACATCCTGTTAATTCTAAAAAGAAACCTTAAATTCAGATTGAGATCTTTAATACTATTTAGCACTATATCTGTTAGAATTTATGAATGGAACTGTGTTTCTCAGGAGGAATTTTTAGTTATTCCTCTTTCAACTTAGATAAACTATATGTAGAAATCAACTGTTTGCTATATAAGAAACCACTAAAATTAAAACAGTCTCTAGCCCCAAGAAAAATGAGACTCAAAGAGTAAGAAAACCATATTTGAAACAGAAATCAAATTAAATTTACAGAAATTCAAAGAGGGAGAGGGAGCAAAAATACACGTTTGATGTCTGTCAAACAAAAACTTATGCAAGTATTACAGAGCTCAATGGACCACCTAGTGCAATACAGAGAACTCCAAGAGATTTATTTACACATAGATAATGAAAAAGTTTTTAAAAAATCATACTGATCATGAATTGCCCCTTGCAAACAGCTATCAGTGTATGAACTAATGTAATACTTCTAGCTAAAGTGTTGCATATCCATGAAAAGAAGGATTAACCCACATCATCCCTTTCAAGTGTGTGGAATTTGATGTAGGTTATAACTAAACAGTGAAGTTGTTTTGGGGTAAAGAATAGCTATGCAACTCCCTCTATTGATCTCTTTTTGTTCACTGTTCTCTTTTTCTCACAATTCTCTCTAATGAATTGACTCACTAAAATAGCTTGAAGTAATTTCTATAATGAATAAAAAAGTAATATGTGAGAGTGTACTGTATACTATATGTGCCAAACAATGCTTGTTAAAATTATTTTTAGTCTTTTGTGTATCCTTGAGCATCAGCTACATTCTCTTGTTGAATCTAATAATTCAGGTTTTCCTGTATAAGTGAAGGGGATTGGGAGGCAACATCATTAAAATTGTCTTGGTTATCACCTAAATTTTATGAAGCCTTGCATGCTCCATTCAGTCTTTGTCACAGGTACTGAGATCTGTGCTGCAGTGCTGCTAAAAGTCTGTAAGACATTGAAATTCAAACACAGAAATGGTGTTGTAACAGTGTCCTGTCTCTCACAAGAGGAATACTATAAGAAGTAGGTAAAGATAAAGCAACAATTTCCCCAGCATTCTCTCCAAACCTCTGAAAATTAATAGCTTTGAGATTTCCAGATTAAAAAATGACAGTTGATATTTCTTCTGGAAAATTATGTAACACCATGCTCCCTAGGTCCTAGACCTTAAAACTTCTAATTTCTGGGGTTTTTGATTGACTAGTTTTTCTTCAGACAAATACATGCTGATGTTCTGGAGATAGTTTACTCAATAAACTATCCCATAGAGTCCTTATAGACAAAACTGCACCATTTTCTCCTTCCCCTAGTATGCTTTATCATTTTTGATACTTGAACCCCAATGTCTGGTAGAGGATAGAAAAAAATTGTCTAAAAATGAATAGTTATCTTGGAGCCTATTGGGTCCTGACTGCATACCTGGATAAGCCCATTCCATATGGATTTATCAGGGCACTTGAGTTATTTCTGATCCTGAGCTATGTGAATGTGTGTTACTCTGCATTACTCATTTGGAGGACCACAGTTCATTTCCTGAACAGACTTCCTTTATTTCTATAGGTATAATTTCCAGGTTTAATAGTCCCTGAAGGCTTTTCTTCCACAAATTAACCTAGAGCATCTGCTATATGCCAGTTGGACATGTAGGAACAAGATAGTAAAGAAGAAGAAGAAAAGTTTATTGAAACTGTGGTTAGATATGCTAAGAGTATGACTTAACAAGTGAAGAGTAAATTTCTGAATGGAGAATGAGATAGAAATCCATACAAGCCATGCATTACCTTCTGTTGACATCAGAAACTTTGAAGTTACTCTCTGAGAGTTTTATACTTACCAAGATTTTAAAAAATTTCTCAATTTTTCTGTTTCAGATTTCTTTACTGTTAGGATAATTTTGCTTTTGTTTCTAATTTCTCTATGAGTTGAAGAAGTCGAATTCAGTAACACAACCTGTTCTCAAGCCAGCCCTTCAGTGGAACACTGCACAGTAAGATTGAATGATTTAAATTCTCAACTCCATTTAAAAATTATCCCAGAGAAATTTTAACTGTAATTATTTTTAATCTTCGCTGTAATTTAGTATAGATCAACATTGCATATATGTAAGATGATTTTTTAACCCAAAAGGAGGATATTATACGAACAGATTCTATTACAAAATGATGCAGCAAAATATTTAGCATGAGCTCAAAGAGCTGCCACAAGGAAGTTAATTCTGCACCATGCCACAAATCCTTTACAACTGAGTGGGCAGCTGCCAAATAATGGATTTTTTGGCTAATTCATCAATACTGCCTTTTGAGAAAACTGCATCTTTTCAATCTGGACAGTTTTGCATAATGTGTAAGTGGGCTTTGCAGTAGCTGAGAGATGGGCAGGATTGCCATGACTTTTCTCTTTGCACAATGTACACAATGAATAATTGGTAAGTGGCATCACTGCTTCACTGACCAGCAAATTTCAGCACTGAAATTTCGGTCACTAGGGAGTCCACTGAGACACGTCATTTAGACTGAATAGGAGAATCACAGATTTAAAAGATCTGGAAGAATAGTTAATCTAGGTATTCCATTGCGAAAGTTTGTACATTCTGAGGAAGACTGGAGGTTGTAACTCACATAATCTTCCATGATGTTTATAAAAAAGAGAAAACATAACAGCTTTCAAACAGATTACATCTTCAAATGTGTATATACTCCTATTTTTATTTTATCTTTAAACAATATTCAATATGTGCCTTATGCTTTATTCTTTCGTGCTTCATTTTGCCATGATGAGAACCAACTTTGCATTTCAAGTAGATGAGAATATAGATTTTCCCTCTAAGGGCAAAAGGATTTTGTGATCATCACATTGCCTGTGAGAACTTTAAGCATTCCATGCCAAAAAAGTTGCCGTAGGAACTATCATTGTTAAGATTATTCAGTCAGCAAAATATAAGACTATTTCCACTTCAAATGAAGGCCTATTACAAACTTCTACCATACAGAAATTGCAATATGAAGAACATATTTTTATTGATATGTAGCATTGGATATTGAAATAGGCAGAAAACTGTCTTTTCAGAGAAGAATTTAAGATTTAACAGTCATCCCCAAGTCAGTTTGTGCATATTGTTATTGCTAAGACAAGTGGATGTGCTTTGTTCTGATTTCTGTTGTACTTGCTGAGCAGTTTGACAGACATAATTTGGTTTAGTATGTATTACAGATATGTGCGTGCGTGCAAGTACATTTCCTAGTGTGGAAGAAGACTAGTAATAATTATAGCTGTGATGATATATTTTTGATTTAAATTTTCTGAAAGTTTCATGGGACATATATGACTTTCTGAAATCAAAACTCAAGAAGTTTTGTGGTTTAGATTTGTTAGATTTTTCTTCCATAATTTAGACTTTATAGATGTCATAATGCTTCTAAACATTGTTTTTTCTAAACCTCCTCAGGAGTTTGGCATCAAAGGGTGAACAAAGAGAACATTCTACAAGACTTTTGATGCCTCTGAAACTGTGGGTAGTAGTAATCTACATAGTGATATGCTGTTTGCATTTGTTTGTTTAATTTTTCTTTTCCTGTACACTAATTCTCTCACTGCTTGATAGCTACCCCCATATGAAAAGAATTACCATTATGGTTTCTGCCCCCTGGCCTGCTACCCCAAAGCATATGGTGTTAGATAAAATGTACTGTTTAATAATAAATTCAGGTATTTGAATCAGAAGCTATGTTTACTTTGGAATCAATGAAAGATTTCCTCTTTGAAATTGCTGAATTTTTAGCTTATGGTTTGACACTTCCAATTGGGGAACCAGAACCTCTCTGGATGGATCTTTTTCAGGGACTTTGGATTAGTGAATATATATATATATATATATGAAAACCACAATTTGAATGGAATAATAAACATCTTTTGTGCTTCAGATTCAATTAGCAGCTCAACATCTTCATAAAGGTACATGGGACTGTTCATATTTAATGAACTTTTATTTTTATTAAGGTGCACACATGGGAGGGCTGTGTGGGCATGTGAATCCAAATATACAGTTAGCTAATTGCACAATATTGATTTTATTTTAGAAAATAGTGATCCTATTATTTCTCTCTATTGTTCACTGTCACTTTAGCATTTGTGAGGTGATAATTTTGTCAACATTAGTAGGTTCTGATAATTTTTTTCAGTATATGAATTGGCATGTAGAACCAAGGAGGAGTAAACAATCCCAAGTATTTTGAACTACAATTAAGATTTATTTGGATGAAATTCAACCTAAACATCCTTTGTGCCGACACTGAAATAGCAGGTTTAAAAAGAAAGCTAAAAAAATGTGAAATAGAATTCACAGTTTGAAGTACATTCATGCGTGTCATCATAGTCAACTTTTTAGTATAAATGGAGCAACGCTTTTATAACTGCTTCATAAATAAAACTTACAATAAGGCTTTTAATGTACCTATCTCCCTAGAGGCAACCTTTTCATTCTGCATAGAATTTTATTTCAGTACTGCATCAGTTCAAGTTCTGCTTAAGTGTCAGTTTACTCAGGTTGTCTTTATGAAAATGAATGATAATGTCTAAGTAAAGAGAAAAGAAGTTATAAATGCCTCACCCAAAGGCTTTCTCCTCTCTCATTACCGGTCACCTTTGGGGAAGTATAACTGCTTTCTGTAAGTGATATAAATTGCAATATACTTTGTGAAAATGACTTTGCCATTCATAGTAAAATAATGCAAACTGTTTCA
>VZTZ01013430.1:0-10319 GCA_013400955.1 Drymodes brunneopygia | reverse complement strand
TCTTTTTTTTTTTTTTTTTTTTTGCATAATCTATATATATGCAACCAGCATAGCGTTGAGAAAACAGATTGCAATTCTGGTCCCTGCCCAGGGACTTCATCTTGGACACAAAATGTGTGGGGTGGTTGAGTTATCATGATGATAACTACAACATGTAGGGTGGTTGATGATCATAGCTACAACTTGGACAATAA
Organism: Drymodes brunneopygia; assembly: GCA_013400955.1. Taxonomy (NCBI): domain Eukaryota; kingdom Metazoa; phylum Chordata; class Aves; order Passeriformes; family Petroicidae; genus Drymodes; species Drymodes brunneopygia. The sequence continues at coordinate 10,125 of VZTZ01013430.1, read as the reverse complement.
AAAATCAAGTATATTTTTTTTTGCATGAACAGCTCTGAATCAAAGCAAATGTTTCTCAGAAGCAGACATACAAAGCATCTCATATTAAAATAATTTATATTAACACAGGGGCAAAATTTATCTAGGGCAAAGAAGTCATTGTCATCCCCACAGAATCCTAACATGGCATAAAAATAATGAAAATGTAAGATTGAGCCCATAACAAGTATAGATAGATGTAGAGATTTAAGTTTGGCTTAAATAACTAGTGAGTACCAACATTTTTATTAAAAAATATGAAAACTATGCTCTCTGAAGTTAGCACAGGATATTGAAATACTTTTAAAAGGGAATTCAGGGTGGGTTGTTCATATAGATACTTCCACATTAAGGCACATTTTCTGTCATGGTACTTCAAACTGTTTAACTGGGTCTGTGCTATCTTGTACCACCACAAGATGCAAATAGCATATGATGTGGTGTTATTTACTTGGAGGACCAGCTTAACATAGCTTTATTTTTTTTCCTTTTTGGTAAGAAGAGTTACAGGGCATGAATATACAGGTGTTTCTTATTTGTCACAGATTATATGTTGCATTTTCAGCACTGTTAAATATCCTTTTCTGCCCACTGTCAGGATTTACAGTGACCTTGTTTTATATGACTTGGAGTTATGCTTATCCCTTTGGTTGTAGGTGATTTTGTGTTTGTTTGTTTGCTTGCTAGTTTGTTGTTGTTTGTTTTGTTTGTTGTTTGTTTTGTTTTTTTTTTTCCCCTAGATACTCAGAGTGCATTCCCCTTTGCCTGTCCACAGTTGGGTAGAACACAGCATTGTAATTTTAATTTTGATTTCTTATTTTCAGTAACTGCTTTCATTGTTTGCTCTTGGTATGTAGTTTTTTTCTTCATGGAACCAGAACTGTCAACATTTACTGAAGACTGGTTATCCAGTATTCATTTTCACCTAAGACATTCTACAATAGCTAGATGCATTCTTTCTATCTCAAGTATCCTTCCTATGAGCAAAAGCATGTATATCCTTCACAAGAAAATGTATGTTATAGTTTCAAGCATGGAAAAACTAAATCTGTACCAACTAAAATTGGAAGAAATTTGGTTGATAATGTGGTTCAAATTCCTGCTCAAAATAAGGCCAGTTCAATCAGATTACTGAAGGCTTTGTGTAGTTGAATTCTGAATATCTCCAAGGATGGCGTTTTCACAGTCTCTGTGGGCAAGCTTAAACCACCTGCCAGACTTTCCTCTGTATCTTCTTTTTTATAAGCCATCAGATTGCTGGAGCCAGTAATTTGAAGCTCTCCTTTAGCCCTCTGTTAAACATGAACAAATCCAGTTCTCATTTTCGCTCAATACATAATGCTTCAGACTTCTTCTTATCCTGGGTACCCTCTCCTGGCCTTGCAACAACTTTCCTGTACAAGACAGCCCAAAGCTGATGGAATAACACATGTTTAATCAGCTGTAAATACTCTTCTATTGCTAATCATCATAAAACTGCATATAGAGCTGTACCAAAGAAGCAAACATTTCATATTCCCTCTTTTGAATTTTTTTCAGAATTCAGAATTCCCATCTGTACCAATGTTGTTTGCTGTCTCAACCTACTAAATACACTCTTTGCTCATGTTCACCATCAACTCATTAATAAGGAAAAATTAACCACTATGTTCTAGAACAATTTACTCAGTACTTCATGACCTTTACATCTGTAACACCAACAGTCTTGTCTAACCTGCCTGAGAAGAGACCATTACAACAATAAAATCTCCATTAGAAACCAAATAATTGGACAATAAATAAGAGTAAAAATATCATGGCCACCTTTTCTAGGCTAAAAGTCCTCACTTCTGCCCTGAAAGCCACTCATATTTTGTTTATACTTCACTGACATTATTTTTAATTCCTCTTTGTAGGTATATGACTGTTCATGGATTTCAGATCTCACCTGGTTTTTCCACAGAATTTTTTTCACCAGAGGTCTGTGAAGGTTTTGTTTGTTTGTTTGTTTGAAATTAAATCTGTGAGTGATGGAATATAAAGTGGTGGCCACAGAAAAAAAAGCATTCTAGTTTGATAATCTAAAATAATCAAACTTTATGTGGGTCAATGAATATCCCCAAAGAAAATTATTGCATATACATTTATATTTAAGTTGCCTATTTTCTATTTTAATGGTAGGAACATAAAATATTGTAGAAGTGTGAAGAACAAAGCCAATTGAAAGATTTGTTGTAATTGACTGAGCCCTAATATTACACAGCAGGCGTTAACTTCTTCTCAACTACTTGGAAGTCTGATCATTAAATTTCTTTTTATCGGCCTTCTTGCATATGGCAGGCCCCATACACAAAATCAGCTTTAATTTGTTACTGAGCAGTCCATCAATGTGAGCACAATGGATAAATCATAATTTTCATGAAAAACATTGAGCTAAATTTAAAACATGATAATGTTAATAATTATTCTTCTATTTTATATTATTTGGTTGACAAGAAAATAAAATTTTTTCTAGAATATATCTCTAAGTCTGAAGAAGCATTAATGGTCCATGAAGTCTTGTGATATAGGTGAGAGTTTTTTCAATCAGGTTCAAGAAAGTTTCTATTTTCCCTCTGGAGCACAAACTTTGCAATATTCACTTCAGTTTTACTTTATACTTTCTTTATGCACATGCACAGCACAACTCATTCCATCAGCACCAGGAGTGATGCAAGGTTTTTTGCTGTTATTTAAAGCTTGGCACCATATTTATAAGGCTACAATGAGATGCATTTCTTGAGATGCAGTTAGGTTTATTTTCAGAAAAGTGGTGAATACACCCAGCACAAATGGAAGTAAAGCATGTGCCCAGCATGAGTGAACAAAACTCAGTGCATCTTTTCTGTGGGCAATGGAAAGAGAAATTTGTCTTAATTCCTTTCTACTTTCGCTTCTGTATCAAAGTCAGGCTAAACTGCTAGGAAGGACAGAAGCCTTTTCCTTACCTAGGCAACCAATATCTCTTGCACATATGCATCAGACATGTATAGTTATTCAATATTCAAGGAACTTCAGTCACAGAATGACTGCTAATCCAAAACTGCACAAAGAAAAGAGCAATTATTTTTGCAAGATCACAGTGAGTTTGGCTTAGTTTGATTTCATTTTCCATACAGTCTGGTAAAAAACAAGACAGTTACCTTGCTCCAGAGACTTGTTCTGTGAAAGGTCGTTTTCAAGGAGATACACCTTAAAACCTGATTTCTTTTTTTTTTGACTGAAAAAAATGCCATTGGAAGAATAAATATAATTTTTAGATTTCAGATCCTTCCATCAGTGTCAGATTATTTTGTCTTTTCATGTGTCCTGAAAAAACTGTTAATAAAAGTGCTTCATGAACCACTACATGCATTTTTTTGTAAGCTCACCATCCTTATTATGATGATAAGCATTTTAAGCTGCACATTTCTGTATATCTAAATGCAGTGTGTATTCTCTTTTGCCCAAGCTCTACCTGATTTATTTTTGCTAACACAAAAAGAAGGGGCACTTCACTTTTCCAGTTTTCAGAGTACAGGACACTGAGCTAGGAAAATATGCTATAACCATTAAAAACAATGAAGAAAAAGAATCTTTTTCCTTCTCTTAGCTGCAAAATTTCCATGTTAGTAATGTAAATAAAAAATGATGATCCAAATTACCATTTTCCTTCCACCCTGTGGAAAAAAACCAGAAAATATCTGTAAAAATTTTTATCAAATTAAATTAGAATCCATTGTTTGTTTCATACTGAGAGGGAATTCCATACTTCTCTGAGATTTAGTCTGCATTGTACACCCACTTAAACTTTTCAGTCCAGAAGAATCTTAAATTATATTGCAGCTCCAACAAAAAAACAGGAACATTGTTTCAGAAACTTTAGTTTTGTGATGAAATGCAGAACACATTCTTTAATGTTGACTTAATCCAAAACAAAATATTTTACTTGTTTTTTTGTATACCTGGAACAATTCATTTAAGTTCCCTTATTTCCATGGGATATTTTAGATTTTAGAGAAACACATCCGCTAAAGAAAATAAACCAGACCAGAAAATTATGTAGGAAATTATTATTCATGTCTGATGGGCAATTAGGTTCAGAAACTTCTTGTAACAGAATAGAGCAATAAATGAAAAATTTGTTTATTAAATTATGCTATTCCCATTTTAAAAGTCAAGAAGGTTTCAGGAAACTACTGTTGCTTGCATCAATCTCTAGAAAAATTACAGAGCAAGTTCTTCTAGAAGCTGCTCCTGAAACCAGGAGGGATATGGGAACTGACAGGCTCTGTGAATGACTGTGTATGTTTACCTTGACTCTAGCAACATTTTTGTAAAGGATCTCCAGTAGCACTATGGAAATCAAAGGGGTGAGACAAGAATAGGCTGAGTGGATTACAAGGTGGATAAAAAATTCTTTATCCATTAAGCTTAATAGGCTAATGAAAAACACTTTGAAATCTAACTGGTATCTAGCTATACTTGACATCATCAATAACAGGACAGCACCATAATGGAGAGTGGTTCCTAGTGGAAGGGAGGATTTCCATTCGGAGGGATTCCAAAACACTGAAGGAATCAGTCACTGGGAAACAAGTAATTTTGACAGAAACAAATGTGAAGCCCTGTGCTCAGGAAGAAAGGGTCCTACACCTCAGTGTAGGTCCTACACATCAGGGAACTACCCAGCTGTTTCACACCCTTGCAGACAGTTACCCCTACCTTGTGCAGGAGATTGCTGACTTTCACAGGAACTTTCCACCATGTTAGGCTGGTCATCCACAAGCCATACAGGTGGAGGTTGGGAGCAGACTAGGTATTGAAGATGATCAGAGAAAGCATAACAAATTATGGTAAATGGATCATCTGGGTATTTCGTTTCTGAAGCAGATGGAAAGAACCAGTTATAGAAGTGACACTCTAGAGTGGATGAGAATGTATGGTCTGCATGGATTTCACCTTGCCTGCAGTGAAGGGTCTGGAATGTGATTTATGTACAAGTTACTTGTCTCAGTTAACGTTGTGATCAATGGAGATTTAGTCAATATAGCCGAGGGGGATCATGAAAACTGATTCTTCAGGAAATGGGGGAAACTTGTGCAGAAATTTTACAGTTTCTTTGTAATTATTATGTAATTGATCTCTCTTGCCTTTTCCACACTTTCCTCTGATCATGCAGTTCTTACCAGTTATAGCAAAACTTTTTCTGTGAGTGCTAAAAGAAATTAATTCTCCATAAAAATAGAAATACACTTTTATAATAAATATATCCTTCAAAAGAATTTCCACTGACACTGCTTTCTCAATTTCACAGTAAATCAGGATTATTTCCCTGACTTATTTAGTGAGGATAGCAATTGTCTGTAGTTTAGTATAAGAGAGTGAACCATCTTTAGGTGTTTGCAATGCTGGCACTTCTCTTTTCCAGAGACCAGATGCATAACTCTCAAAGCCCCATTGGCCAGTCTCCATAGATTAGCATGGCAAATGCTGATACTCAGAAGGCTGTGATTTCATGCTAAATTTCATAGATACTAAAGAGCAAGATACATATCTTCTCGTGGAGGACTGAGAATTTTGTCTCATTATTCCTGGAAAACCCTGCACTGTTATATCTAAGAATATGAAGAAATAATGAAATTATTTCTAGACTGGAGATAAATATGTTAATAAATAGGAATAGTTACTTGATAAAGATGGAGAACAGTATCATCTGTAACAGATTATGTGACATATATAGCTCAGAATATTAGTTTTAATTAAAATGCAGACATTACTTAAACAGGGGTTTTGTGATCTGTGCGCATAATCTTTTAGAAGTAATCCTCTGCTTCTGACAGTAACACGAACTGTGGTAAATCTCATAGTCATTATTGTCTTATTGTCTTGATGTAGAAATTACTGAATTAAACTCTATGACCTCCCTTACAAAGGCAAGCTGTCTACCTGACTTTATGGCTATATTTTCCAGATAAAAAGGTCAACATACCAAGTGAAATATCTTTAATTTTTTCTCCCTCTGCTAATTAAGGTTCTCTGCACATATTTTCCTACAGTTGCTTACTACTCCAGGCTCAACCAACAAAGGTAAACTGATCTCTTGAAACCTCTTTCTTGGCAGAGACTTACTAAATGAAAGGTCCATAACTCAGTTAATATCAACCAAAATGAGTGAGGAGTGGAGGGTAGAGGACTGATAACCACAACTAGGAGGTCATGAGGAGGAGAAATCAAAATGGTAGCAGTGATGTGTTCCTTAGCTTATGGTAAAGGATACATGAAAACAGAATAACACAAGTATACATGTCCAGCTGCTAATAAAATTTACTTAGGGTAAATTGTGTGAAAAGGGATATTGAGGCACAACATGAAACATGTTCTCTGTCACTTTAATCTCCAAATTCGAGTCATACAGAGTTAGGAAGTTTACTAGGGATGTCCTGAGCTGGCTTAGTTTCAGCTTTATGACAAGCCTGTAGCATCATCCATCTTTCTGCAGCAGCAGATCTGATGTACAAGGTTCTTCACATATTGTATTTATAAAAGACATGTTATTGTTTGAAGCAAGAGTTAGGGTCAATGTAGTCTTGCTTCACTTACATAACAAGTTAGCTCTAAGGTTATTGTTATATGCAAGCTGTTTTAACAATAAACTGAATTATACAATATTGATGGGAACAGAAGGGGAAAGTAATTTCCTCTTAAACTCCTGTTCATTTCCTGTGCAAGTAACAACACAAAATTAAAGCCTGACAGTGTGTACCACAGAAATAAAGGAGGACATATGCTGATTGAAGCTCTGACTGATCACATTAGAATCTGATTAGCTATTCATAGGGTAAACTAGGTGTGGTTTTTTTCTGGTTTTAGTTTTCACCACATCAGTAATTGCACTGTCAGTATATTCACTGAATATAGAAAGACAAGAGTTAAAAGAGAATAGGTCTGCCTGCTTTATTATTTTACACATTTACTGCTGAATTTAACTTTTAATTGTTCATTTTTGAGCTCTGCATCATGAGGTTTTAAATGAAAATGATAAGGTTTGTAATTAAGAACTAGTAGAAGCAAAGAAAATAAAAAACATTACTGTTTTCTCCTAGTAAAGATATGCTTGGAATATTATAGAGATAGCTGGGAAATTTATCAGTCTTTTTGATGTACCGATGATAAAACTGAGAATATACAATACAAAGTCAATTACTGCTTATACAATTCTGAATGTCCCAAAATCATAATCAGAATCACAATTAACCAGTTAACACCTTCCGTCACATCCTTTATTTTTACATTCGTCTTTGAGTGATCACTGAACAAACAAAGGCAATTTTTTGCATCTGATCCTAAATTAACTGTTCAGATGTGAAAATCCTAGCTCAAAAGGGAAGCTATGTCTAAAGCCAATGGACAGTAGAGTGAGAACTAGAGTTTTGCATGCCTAACTGAAAATTTACAGTTCTGCTAACTTCAGTGTATAGCTTCTTAATAGTCTAAGTGTCAAACACTAGATTCCCTGGGTATTACAATTCTTAGAGCATAATATTCGAGTCCTTCAGTAGTTTTCTTTGATTAATCAGAAGTTTCTCAGTTCTTATTGCAGGATGCATTTGCCTACCTCTAGTTTAGCACAATGTCTTGGATGCCAGATGCACCAAAGCTGCTCTCTCAGTCCCTTGTGCAGCTGGAACGGGGAAGAAAACATAAGGAAGAATTCATGGGTTGAGACAAGGACAGAGAGACATCACTCACCAAATACCATCACAGGCAAAACAGATCAAAATTAGAGATATTAATTTAATTTATAAGTAACAAAATAAGAGCAGGATAATGAGAAGTAAAAAAGACCTTAAAAACAACTTCTCCTCCATCTCTCCCTCCCTCCCAGCTCTACCTCCTCCCCCCAGCAGCACAAGATGATGGGAAATGGAGTTTATGGTCAGTTCATCACACGTTTTTTCTGCTGCTGCTCAGGGAAAGGAGTCCTTCTCCTGCTCCACCGTGGGCACATGGAGCAAGTGGCACGTGTGGAAGCTACAAAAAAGCTGTATTAACCAAAAAGTATTTTCAACATACCACTGTGATTTGAAATATTTTCAGAATATTTCAACAGAATATCTAGAATGTTTGGAGTCTTTTTGTCCTGGAATTCACTACTATGAGATACAAAAGTAGAAGTGAATTAAAGCATTTATTCTGAAAGCCTGTCAGAGTCTACACTTTCATATACAGATCTAATTTTCCTTAGGTGTTTAATTTTAAATCATATGCTGGGAGATTTAAAACTAAAATTTCTGCGAAAGAAAAATGTAATGTGTTCCACTGTAAACAATATATGGTTTTACAATTCTAACCAAAGTGCCATTTATTAAAGAACAGGTTCAGTTGGAGGTAATGTATTGCAGAAGGAGTGAATCTTAGAAATATCAGATATGCTGAGACTACCTTTGTGCCAGAGATCACAGAAAAAGTTCATTAATTTCTTTAACAAAAATTAAAACAGATTTTTTTAATCTTCCCTCCCACCAACACAGATGCAACACAGGAAATAATTTTTCTTAAATAATTCTTGATATCCAGACTGAAAAATCAGATTCACTTCAAACTTCTTGCTGTTCTCAACTTATAACTGAGATCAATGAGAAAAAAAATTACAGCAATGGAGTAACTTAAAGCTTTTCCTAGTGTTTCCAGAGCTCCCAAGACAAACTTTTCCCATGGTACTAAACTTTCCAGTGGTACTAAACTTTCCCATGGTACTAAAGCCCATCTCCTGAGACATGTGAATTTTGAACACACCATATCCCTGAATGGGTCAAGTCGGAAGGGGCCACAGTGTATCATCTGGTCCAACCCCCCCTGCTCAAGCAGGGTCATCCCAGAGCACATGAACAAGATTGTGTCCAGATGGTTCTTGAATGTCTCCAATGAGGGACACTCCACTACCTCTCTGGGCAATCTGTTCCAGTGTTTGGTCACTGCACAGGAAAGAAGTTCTTCCTCATGTTCAGGTGGGACTTCCTGTGCATCAGTTTCTGCCCATTGCCTCTTGTCCTGTTCCTTGGCACCACTGAGCAGAGCGTGGTCCATCCTCTTGGCACCCTCCCTGGAGATATTTATAGACATTGATGAGGTCCCCTCTCAGGTGTCTCTTCGCAAGACTGAACAGTCCCAGCTCCCTCAGCCTTTCCTTGTGAGGTGCTCCAGTGCTTTAATCATCTTTGTTGCCCTGCCCTGGACCCTACTCGGAACTCCTTATCCTTCATTTTCTTGTATAGATTTTAATAGAGAAGAAAGTATAAAGGCATTGGTTTTATAACACTGTAGAGTTATAAGTCCAGCCTGTTTGCTCCTGTGGAGGAACTTTGGAAGTGTATATGAAATTCTTAATTGCTAATTTGGGTTAAAACCAAGTAATTTTAAAAGATGTATGAACTCTCTGGTCTTTGTAAAGAATGAATCATTAAAAAAGAGCCAGTGGCAAGTATGGAGATAATGATTAAAACTACAATTTTTGAGGGAGATGTCAGTGGAGGAAATTATTCCATATCTTTCTAGGGCATGATATTTGAATTAGATTCCACAGAAATGACAATTCGAACTAGCAGAATTTAGAGTAAACAATAAGGTTTGTTGGTGAATTTTATAGACAAAACCAAAAAGTTATGAAATTAAGTTGAGTATGTGTTATTTGACTGGTAAGCAGTACTGGGAGTTTCTTTTCAGCTTTCAAAACTAGATGGAAATTTGATGTTATGCAAATGGAAGGTTTCATAAAAGTCAAAATTCAGTACACAAAATAAAAATTTGAAATACAAATCAAGCCAAACACACACTGGCCTGTGGAAATCCTTCAGCAATTTTCTATTTGCTACTAGGTTGTATACAGAACTAAGGAATATTATGTATCTCTGAAGAATATGAAAGGCAATTATTTAACTCTGTTGGACGTTGTGATTTACAGGCAGCTAGATAACAAACTCCTGAGCAGAAAATCCATACTGCTTTGATAAGAGTAGTCAAGGCATACATCATAGAGCTCTGATATTGCATAGTTACAGAATGTAAAGTATAATATTATATCTATAAAATCATTTCTATTTCTAAATA
>VZTZ01013390.1:251-30877 GCA_013400955.1 Drymodes brunneopygia | reverse complement strand
ATGATCAAACAAGTAGAACTTGCTCTCCATAGGCATGGAGGCTGGTAAAGTGGGAGAAAAATTCTGTACTTCCCAGTAGAGAGAAGGGGATTAAGGGAGGCCATGAACTTTTCACAAATGAACACAGTAAAAAAAATTAAATATCCCAGATTAAATCTAAGTGTTAGAATTCTAAATATTAAAACCAGGTAGTTTCCTGTCCTTTCCTCCCCAGTACTTTCCTGCAAATCTGGACCACTTTAATAGAGCTCTGTTATTCAGATTTCCAACACCTTACCCCAGAATGCCATGAAAGCTGGGCTTTGAGGTGACTTTGGATACAAACCTCTGCACAGACAGGATGAATTCCGACAGTGCTGTCCAGTTGTTCTTTTGTCAACCCACATTTAATAGCAGCTGCAAACCCTTGGGTGACTTCTCCAGCATTTGGACCAAGGACATGGAAACCAATGACTCTCTCCTAAACACCAAAGATAATCAAATGCAGGCACAGTCATGAATTCAGTTCTCTTTAGACAACGTGTAAGGTTTTCTTACTCAGATTATATAAATTAATCAGCTCACAAAACATATCACAAATTAATGTAACCAATAAAATGTGAACTATCATAATCACCAACAGATGGTTTAATTCTGTTCTCTCTTTCTCTCTGCAAAGATTCAACTGGGAACTCATGAGTCAGCTTCCTTACAAAGTTTTGTACAGGAGTACATCAAGAGCATGCAAATTTAACACACTCCACGGTCTGTGCTCAATTATGTGTCTGAAATTTTATTCCAGTGAATTATTCCACTCTGTCAACAGAATGCTGGCCCAAGTAAAGGTGGGTACCCTGCACAAAGGTTTCCAGTATGAGGGTCTGAAGTAAGTGGCTACATGGCCTGTACCTGTTGAAGAATTTTCAGTTTGATAGTTGCTCACAGCAAAGGACCACAAGCTGAAATTGTGGTCAACCAGACAGGGCAAGAAGTGTATTATAACGAAACTGCCAATGACTCTTGTGGCAGCACTGGCATTCACTGGGAGATAATACACTTAAAGACTGGCAAACAACTCTTCCAGTTACAAGGAAGGTACAATTCACACTTTTCCTATCTATTCTCCTGTTCAGTTGCAGAACATGTCACGCTGCACAAGTATCATCAGAAAACACCCAGCAGAACAAGCTGCACTGACCTGACTTGCTCTTCTTAAAGGGAGAAACATGAAAATTTAGCACGTCAGCTGCTGTGGGCTTTAGTGGCCTTCAGGGAATTCATCAGATTTTGGTAAGCATAGATGTAGTCTAGTTGAATATCAAAAGTTATGTGCTCTTCCCGCTATATATCACATATATCGGGTATAGTGGATACTACTGAAAGATTATTATTCTTTCAGTAAGTCTGAGGACTGCAATTTACCACAGGGTTTATTTAAATAAGAAAAGCTATAATCAGATGATAAGTAAAATGGAATTATCCTTATTTTCCTTTAAAAATATGGACATACGTCAAAATGAAACCATAGTAATGAAACCAAAGCAATGACAATTTTAAATAGTTCCTGAACTACTTTTTTTCCAGGGTAACTTTCAACACTACCTCTAGATGTTTAAACATGTTTCAAATTTTCAGGACAAGAAGTGAAAATAAATTAATGAAACACTTTAGATCACCGTTAAACCTTTGCATTTTTGTAAGTAACTTTGGATTAGAATGGAGCCAGAGGTTCTAAAATACCTTCCACACTACTGCAAACTCCTCCAGAAAGAGGGAATGGGTAAAACCCAAAAGGTTTGCAAATTTGACAAAATGTTGACATGATGCTTAGAAAGACTGCAGGAAAATAAATCTGTATCTAGGCAAAATGAATATAGGTAAAGTAAGTTTGGTTTTTTTCTTTTAGGACAGATAACTATGCCACCATCTTAACAGGAATACATTTTAATAGAATATTGCTCTTCATAATAATTTATATTATTAAAATCAACTAAATTTTACTGAACAGATGATGATCATTCTGAGATGGGCACACCATTTCTTCTAACCAATTACTAGTTTTCCTTTTGCTCCAGTAGGTACTGTACATTTCCATTGCCAGGAAATTTGATCCTAGTCCAAGGATAATCCTGGCATTATCACCCTAAATGGGATTTGTGCAGACAACATACATTATCCTGTTAGAACAAGATGAAGAGTTTTAGGAACACATGTGAGTTTGGAGAGGTTACAAGCTGTGATGGTTTCTGACAGACCTCCATTTCAGGGAGAAGAAACTCCCAGAAAAATAATGTCCAAGTTTGGGGAGGAGAGTATAAACCAATAAAACTCCTAACCATTTTTACATGCATTGATTTGCTCTCTTCTCAAAGACAATGATCAGTATTAAAGATCTCTACTTCTTATTTTACATATATGGAAGAAGTATCATATACAAATAGCAATGGCAGAATTTTGATTTTTCAGGGGGTTGGTTTTGTATACACAGAAGTATGCATCACTATAAATATTTATTACACTTCAAATGGTAGGCAAATTTAAATTGATTTCAAATTGTTAAAAATAAACTATTTATAGCTGTTGTATCATCAACAGTCCCTAGGATAAACATACAGATATTGTTTTCCCTGGAAGGAAAGATGCACTTACGTTATCTTGAATATTGCAAATTATCTTTGCATAGCATTTGTTATTGTCTCTGGATGGCACAGTCCACTCCAGTGGCCAGAAATGACTGTGGTACACCTGGAAATAAAATACAGGTTAAAAAAGAGTTGTATACTTTCCAAGTAGAGAGCATGATCTTCCAAAAGCTGCCAGATTATCCTAAGTAATGAGTTATGTACACAGCATTTAGAACATCTGAAATCATGATGATACTCTTTTCCCTTAATGAATGCCAAAGACAGAAGTCTCTACGAAACAAGTACTAGTGTCATCCAATAATTAAAAAAGGAGAAGCCATAAGAATACTACATTTCCAGGATACAGTTCACCATGCTCTTATTAAGTTACAAAATCACAGTGAGTCAATAATTTACTGAGGCTTGCAAAAACAAAAGCCAATTCGGTGCCACATTAAAGAGGTCAGAATACACTGAATGAGGACTTAGCCAGAACACAAATGCTTTTGGGTTCACATTTTAAAAAATAAAATGCTTTGAAAATCAAAAGCACATTTTCCAGAACAAAGGGTCCAGTGTTTCACATATAACATCAAGAATTTCACTCAATAACAAAAATTTGACTGGGTATACACAAACTTTGTGGGCAGAAAAGCATTTAAGCCTTTGCCCTGTGGTCAGGTTAAACAGTATTTTACACACTGCCATTTTGAGTTGTATTTACTCTTTTTTTCCACAATTCAATTACAAAAAAGTCAGCTAAGAGGGGGACAAGTTCTCAATTTCATGCACTGCCACTTACCTGCTTATTTCTGCAAATAATGCTCCTCAGGTGATATTTACAGGACACAGAAATTCAGTTTGTTGTGAGATTTCCTCCCCTCATGCTTTCTGTAATGTGGTCAGTACAGCATTTTGGAAGAACAGCCTCAGGCACTAAGTGCTTATATTTGTCTAATTTCACTCCTGACCAGCAATCCCGGGAATGAAAAGGGATTACTCACGTGAGTAAAATTAAGCACATACCTCTTTGTACAGTCAAAGTAAACAGGAAGTATGTGCGTAACATTTGGCTTTAAAAAGTAAAAATCACTATGGTAAGGAATTTGCCATGCTGTAGGTACAAAAGCTCCTCTCTGACATTAAAACCAGGGTATTGCTCCCAGCACATACCCAGCTTACATTTATCCTGAAGTATTTGCAGACACAAAGAAACCCTTTTTCTCTTTTTTTAAAACTAAATATTCCACATTTAAGCCCCTGTTCGCCAAAAATAGAACATATCTGCAATTAGAGCTATTGGAATTGAGGATTATTTTTGTAACGTGTCTAGCAACAGTCAAGGAAGACAAAAAATGTACCTAGTCACCTCCTGCCCTTACATCAGAGCACAAAATGCTGTTTTAATTTACTCTTAACATTATTTTAAATTACAAATTGGAAAACTAAAACCCAGATGAAATTAAGGCATTTACCTCAATGTTTTCCTCCCCAAATTTCTCCACTGCGGTCTCTTCAGAGTACCCACAGGCTCCATACTCCAAAGGAGTAAATACAGTAGTTGGAACATTCACATAGTCACACTGTATGCCATTCAAAACAAAACAGAAAACCCACACAACATCAGTAATAAAACCAGCATACAGTAGTCTGAAACACAGGAAGAAAAGCTCAATTATTCACAATTCTGAAAGTTCTTTTGTTTCTTTAAACTGTCTTAAATTAAGGTACAGTTTTGTGTTTGTCCATTCCAGAGGTGTTAATTAGAGCAAGAACAAAAAGACACTTTAAAGCCACACTAACATTAGAATGCATTGATTAAATGGAAAAGGAAATTCAGTGCCCCATTTTAAAAATGTACCAGATCACAGGTCAAACTGCAGATGAAAAGTAGCCTGTTCAACCACTTATACAAAGCCTGCTACTTTTAGCTGGGGATGCTGCAAGGGCACCACTACCATTCAAAACTCATTTTTCATCAGCTGTGGCCTAGGTGATGCCAAAGAACCAAAGACATGAAGTAAAGCCATTGCGGGGGACAGCAAAAATTTGTCACTTCTCCCAGTTTTGTAACATTGCTAAACTTTTTGAGGATGGACTTGTTCTCAGCATCCAGATTCCTTAATTTAGATGTTGAACAGCACTGGACCTAAGCCCAAGCCTGTGGCACACCACCAGTGACTGGCCTTTAGCTGGTCTTTGAAATGCTGGTCACAGCCCTTTGAGCTTGTCTATTCACCCAGTTTTCAACCCACCTCACTGCCCACTTACCCAACCTCCAATTCATCCATTTGTCCATGACAGTGTTATGAGAGTGTGTCAGAAGCCTTTACCAGACTCAAACAAGCATCCACTGCTCTTCCCATGCCCACCAAATGAGTCATTCTGGCATAGCACACTAGCAGGCTGGTCAGCTCTATTTCATTTCTAGCAATTTTATTTTCTACCTATTTCAACTCTAATTAATTTCCTTTGTGACTGAGGATCAACTAAGATGCTGAATACTATTCTTGCCCCACCTATCCATAACACCTCACTATGTTTCTATCACCTTTTCCAGATTTGTTACAAAGGCAGTGTAGGCCACATTCCCATTTTTTAAGTAGTTACTCATTTCTTGGATTCACTGAATAAGAATGCTTCCTTTGGCAGCATAAGGACTTTTGTACCTTGAGAGACTTATCTGGCATAAAATGTAAATTAAGACATATCCATAGCATTGCAGCAATAAAAAACATTTGGCTTCTGCTACAGTGTCTTAAACCTTGCCTGACTAATTCAATGACATTATGCACACTGATTCAGGGTACTGTTACTGCAATACCTGACAAGGTAAAAAAAACAACTCAATCAAGCTCTAAATCTGGCTGATAGTTGAACTTGCTATGAATACAGCAGGCTCTGAAACAGAGAAACCTTTCTGGTCATGCCATATGGTTATGAAGGTGAGGCAAGCACCCAGATCAGTGTAACAGCTCTTTAAAGGCACTCTCCTCCTGATTTAAACATAAGGTGTAAATGAGTACCCACATTACTCCCATTTGAACAACTGTAACCTGGCTGAAACCCAGAACTGCACTAGTGTGAAACACAAACACTGAATCCATTAATTCAGCTACTCAGGAATAAATCTGTGCTGCGTTTTGGTACATCTGACCTTCCTTTGTCCCCACATTCAACTACAATTAGGACTGTGTATTACATTGAAAACATACAGAAGAGAAGCGAAAAAAAATTAGTGAAAATAACATTGAAAATTAAGAACATCACAAACTCCTATTCCACTCTATTTAGGGACTATAGGTAGGTTTAGTAAACTGCCTTTGAATTGGTGTTAAAGCACTTAACAGGATAGGAAATATTGCTGACTTTTAGGGAAGGCAGTAGAATTAAAAATGGGTTAAATGATCTCTGTAAATTTCACTATCATTATACTCTGAGAGAAAACAAAACCCTCTTATAGGAAAAAAGAGAGACTGCTGCTTAATCCATAAGGTATTCATTTCATCCTACACAATTAGCAGAACACATCTGCAGTAGTATCTTTGCCAGGGGAAAATTAAAATGATCATCAAAGCTAATCCTTAAAATTCTACTGGGTTTTCCATAAACAAGCAGACTTGTCCTCTGCAGTTAGAAGCAGAGCAGTGGCAGTGTTTTGTGGCAACTGGTTCCTTACCTTAGTGGTTGTCCCAGCATAAAGCCTCCGAACTAACAACCTTCCTGCCTGGATTGCCACTGGTGTGAGTTCCAGTTTGTCCTGCAGGATATCTCCAACAGCATAAATGTATGGCACGTTTGTCTGCTCCTCATCACTGACGGGAATTTTACCCGTTCTGCAATTGGAGTTAACAAGAATAAAAGATCTAAGTGCTCACCTGTGAAGGCTGGAGGTGTAAATAACCTAGCAGGAGTTAGGCCCCTAAGGTTTAAGAGAAAGACTTGTATGTGAAAGGTGAGGGAAAGAATTCATATTCATAATCTTACAGTCTTGGGCAGGAATATAAAGTAGGGCAAATTTGACCAAACCTACAGGAATTCACACACTGCATAAGGAGGTAGCTTGAGAAGCTGTGATTCATCTCCTGAATCACTGAGGTGAAGCATTAACCTCTTCCTGAAACACCTTCTACCACCACCTGAGCTGTGTACCGGCAACTTTCAGGACTGACAGGAAGAGACATTCTCCCACTCCAGGCACTTGTAGGACAAAACAATTTTTCCACTACTGAAATTTCAGTCCAGTAGCTGAAGCTATTTATAAAAACTTATCCTTCAGGCTCCTACACAGAGACAGGTCAGGCTGTTATACACCTACCTAAGGGACACCTAGGTGTTATACACCTGTACTAAGGGACAGCCAGCAAGCTTTTTAGCTGTAAGTGCACTGAGCTAATGGAAGTTTTTAATTATTAATATTTCCTACTTCATGAACAAATGAGCTAGTGCAGTAATCGCCACAGGAAACACATGTAACAGGGAAACCTAATCACACAGACACAGAAATAGGCACACGATTACTTGAGAGACTAGTGGCAATTCTCATATTAAAAATCCAACTTCCTCAATTTTGCACTTGTTAAAAACTATACAGTTTATACTATTAACTTTATAGTTCATGCTATTAAGCTAGTAAGAGGTGTCCTGACATCAGGAACAGTGTACTGTTCTACAAACCAACACAAGTCTGCCAGTTTTGAGTGGACCAAAATTTCTGCTTATTTGGAATATCACAACTGTTCCCTTTGACAACATCAGTTACTGTGTACATATATAAAAACCCTCCACTGGTCAAGTTCATGGTCCCTTCTCTTTTCTTCAAAGGGATAATCTTTGAGAAACATGCCTGCAAGATGTTTTAGTTATGAATACTGAAAAAGTTACTGATAGCTCCACTCCCTGGCACAACAACCTCACCACATTATCATCAAATACTCTTCTACAGAAGACTCAGATTGTTCACAAGGGTTGCTTCAAGGCAAGAAATAAAGCCCTCCAAAACCTAAAACACATCAAGAATTTCATCCGTGAGTTTAAGGAATGCTACTTGAACCTTACCTTTCAAAATAACATATAGTAGCATTTACATTAAAATATAAACAAAACTCACTGCTTTAAAAGCCCATATGAACAAATAGATTTTTGCTCCAAGAGGTGATAAAAGCAAAGAGACAACAAAAAGAGAGTACAAGGAACAAGTGACAGATCCTAGAAAACCCTGTAACTACAAGAAGCAAAGATAGACCTGTAAATCCAGAAAGAATGAAACAGACACTTTTTTCTCCCAGGAATTAGAAATTGACATTTCAGCAACAAAAAAGCAAATGTAGCAGTACTATGGGAGAAAATGCATTTATCTGCTACATAGTCTCCGATCCAAATGTATACAAACAGGACAAATTTTTCCTCAAAGCTTTTGGATGTCTCCACCACTACCATTGTAACAGGACATGACACAAGTTCAGCAGTGACTGGTACAGACACATCTGTCCTTACTTTTCATTGATATTCACTCCAACTTTGTCCAAACCAATTTTTCTTGTGCATGGATCTCGTCCAATTGCCAGCAACACCTGCAAAACAGCAAGGCATATTACTGATTTTAAAAAATTCAAAAGTGCATTTTCCTTTGGCTACTATCTTCAATATATACTAGAGAATATGATCTAAGGCTTGGTCACAGTAAGGTGACTATATTTCTTATCCATTGTACTTTCGCAGAGTTTAAGACAAGCCATGCTACCAGCATGATCTAACAATATCAGGTTTTAATGCTAATATTAAAAACAGTCATATAGCTTTCCCTAGAATACCCCAAAAATATTCTAAACAAATCAGTTAGGGAAAGATTCTTTATTTCCTTGCAGTTTTATGCCAAAGTGTTATCCCATATCCTTACCACTGCAGGTGACCTCAAAGTGCTCCATAAGGAAAGGGCTCTTTAGAAAAGAAACCCAGATGCTTAAGCAAATAAAAATACCATAAAATAGTATTTGTTTTGATTTGAAAATATAATTTACTTATACAGGCTCTCAGCCAAGTCACTGTCAAAAAATATTATGTTTTGAATACTATTTGTTTGAACATTAGTTCAGACCAGGCCAAATGCTTGTCCATCCTATCAACTCTGCTATCTTAACAAATCAAGTTCCAACTTTCGCTATCACAAGGAAAATTGCTACATGCTTTGTAGTCTTGGACAACTGCCCAGATAACTATATAATGCTTCTCATATCACAACTAAGAACTGTCCTGAAGGAATCCCGAGTTCTCCTTCAAGTCTTACAAATGATTAAACACACCAGATCTTCAGAGCTGAAGGTCTTAAAATGTGGCACACACAGCTCACAGCTTCTGTGAGGAGGGACAGCATTTCAGTGAAAGATATAGAAATAAGAAATCAGAAGTTTCCCTATTGTAGGAATGGTATTGATTTCCCTGCTAAAAAGCTTTTGCTATTATGGACTAGAAAAACCCCAATATTACAACCCTGTGCAACAGCTCTGCTGCCATTGTTAAACTTTCTCACACTACTGGCTCCCAGATGCACTGAGGTGTCCTTTTTAGGGCATGTCTGATGCACTGTACAGGTAAATGAGGTCACTGGCACACAGCATTTGCAGTCTGAAGTCCCAGGCTGGCAAAGGCCTGTCTTTATGCATTCTGTGTGGTTCCAAATACTCTATTCACAATTTTTTTTGTCCTTTCAGCTTATGAAAATAAGCTTATGAAAATAAGTGGGGTGAGGTGTGATGGAAACAGTCAATCAAACATACAATACCACATCTGCACACTGCAATTTTACTAATTTTACTTTGTTCTAAGTGTGTAATGGAGTTTCCTGACTGACTTGCCACAGGGCATTAGCTGTTAGTGTGAAGGAATGTGTCAACAACAGCTCTTGAGATGACATGTCACCCGTTTGTTTAACTCCTGCACAGGCCATTGTTTTGTGCTAACTACAATACGTGCCTTAATTATTATGAAAGCTATTTATTTATCACTTATTACATATATCCCACCGGGAAAAAATCCTGCCATTGATTCCCCTAAGCTAAGAAACAGGTTTCAAAAGCATGCAAACTGATTTGGCAAGGCAAAATAACCATGGACTTCAGGATTCTTTTTTCCCAAATTAATTATCTGCTCATTGTGTGCAATTAGCATATTTTAATGATGAAAATAATTTTTAAAAATCAGAAGTGTGGATAAAAAAACACCTCACAAAATCTCAACATTTAATGGAAAACTATTTCACATTCTTTATGCATATGGACAGGACTCACAGTATTGTATTCCCCTTCAATTATTTGGTCCCCCGTTGTGGACTTGGCTGTAACTTTCAATATTCCAGGAGTTCCTTCCTCAGTCTGCTCAACCTACAACATTTTGGAGGTTGGATGGGGTAGGAAAGAAAAAGTTTCAAATAAAAATATTCAAATGTATATATCGAGAGAGTTTTAACCATGACCTAAAATTAAGCACTTACTCTAAAGATTCTTTACATTTCTACTTGCATATTTTAATGTGTTGTTTTATGTCTCTGCATTTATCCTTACGACCAACATAACAAAATCTCATTTCTGTTTACAAAAGTGGACTGATGGTTATGTACTTGTCCAAGCCCATCACATAACCTGTTGTGTTCACTGGGGGCAGAGGAAGTGAGTAGGAAGGAAATTCTTACAAGGCCTGGAAACACCATCAGATATTTTCTCCAAGTACTGCCATCATTCCTTCCACCCATGGGAAGCCACTGTCATAGAAAGCCCTCAGCAGTACATACAAGAGACATATAAGTGTGCAACATTTAACATAATTCTGGGAAATTTTAGTGTTCATCCTATAGATGAAAAGGTACTTTTCAACAACGCCCTTGTTTCTACTTCATGTTCAATATTTAGAGGCAGAAAGAGCAAAGTTTCTGATGAAGTTTTTATTCCTGACCTTCTTTCTTAATTAAGAAAAGTCAACTGTGCCATCCTACCAAATTTAAAGGATCACTGCGCTAAACTGCTCCTGTTCAAAGGCAGTGTTATTTATAATAATTCATCTTCTGCCTTCAAACATCCCAACGAAGGGTTTTAATAAGCACAACATGCATAACTTCAAACACAATGTTTGAAAGAGATGGGAAAACCTGCTAAAAACCTATCCAGCAACTTAAGGTGAAGGATAGTCTTAACCAGAAACAGGGCCAAATATTTTATTCCTATTAAAATCAAAGACACGTAATGAAGGGACAGGGTAAAATACACAAAAGTGCATTTTGTGACTGTGGCAATGGACTGCTCATCACAGGATGCATCTGGAGGAGCCTGCTTGCCATGTCGTTGAAATGACCTGCTTGTAAAAACAGCTTCCTTCTTTCTCAGCCCACATTAGAGCTTACAAAAAACTATGTCTGAAACAAAACCTAGATAATCATCCCAGCTTTTCATACAGCATGGGATTTTTGCAACAAAAACACGCATTAAAAACTAAGTTCCTGGAAACATCCATTTTGACTTTTCACAGCAACTCTCATTCTGTGAGAGAGGCTCAGACCCACAACTGGAACTGGCAAGAGCATTTTTAAAGCAGCTCTTGATACTGCTAAGAGTGGAAATGAACAATCTTCACTGATTTTAATGTTTTAATCCCTAAAGTGTTAAACTTGGTAACATACTTGTTTAACACCAAACTGAAATTGCTTCATACTTGATCTGCTATTTCAAAATAATTAAGGACTATTGTGAAAAAAACATAAAGAAAAATACTGTTAGCAACCTCTGAAGTCTTTGATAGGGAAATTTTGCATTAGAAAAGCTCCAGAACTTCTAATCTGGTTTAAATTCAACCTGAATTTGCCTATACATGTGCCGCTACACGTATGCAACCAGCTGCATGAGCACTCCTAACTGAATCCAACAAAAACTGAGCAAGTATTTCAGGACTCTTCCAAGTAAAGTACACACACAGATGGATACTTCTAAAGCCCATCTACTTTTCTGGATAGTCCACTAATCCTCAGCATATAAACAGTATTGGCTGGCTGAGAATTTGGAAACTAGCAATGAAAAATAGGACTATTTATGATCTTAGAGGAA
Source organism: Drymodes brunneopygia (assembly GCA_013400955.1). Taxonomy (NCBI): domain Eukaryota; kingdom Metazoa; phylum Chordata; class Aves; order Passeriformes; family Petroicidae; genus Drymodes; species Drymodes brunneopygia. The sequence goes on along the minus strand of VZTZ01013390.1, from coordinate 19,185 downwards.
ATTATGTATCTGCTTAATTATGAGCCTGCAAGAAGTTTCACAGATTTCACGAGAACTGCTGAATTTAAGTATATTCAACATTTGCAGAACCAGGATGAACAGGTGTAACATTTTCAATGCAACATATAACTAACCCAACTAATTCTGATAAAAACAATGAATTTTGTAATCTCCCAGAATTTTAATCCTAAAATTAAATTACACCTTTCAATTAAGTAAGTTTCATGGAGTTAGTTTAAAACAAAAATTAATCCATATTATATCGCAGCAGGTACTGTAATGAAAGTTCAACTTTTGTATCAATTAAAATAATTTACATCTTAAAACATTATGATAGGTATATCCCAACCAATTGTAGTCACTTTGAGCCTACCTTGATTGGCACAAACTGCCTAATGAAGTTGACTCCATGTTCTTTCATATATTCACCAATTCTGTTTGCCATGTCCTGGTCAAATCCTCGTAAGAGAATGGATCTCACCATTACAGTGACATCTAATCCAAGGCCTGCAAGAAATCCTGCACACTCCAAGGCAACATAGGAAGCTCCAACCACCAGGGTCTTCCCTGGACAGTAGGGCAGAGAGAAAAGATCATCACTGGGGGAAAAAAAAGGAGGGAAAAAGGAAAAGGAAATTGGAGGCAGTCAGAAAAATGTATTGCGCTTTATATTTATCTGTTTTTTTCTGTAAGAATAGAACTTTATTCCATTTCCTGCTCACCAAAAAAAACCCTGCCTAATTTTTGGAAGTTCATCTGGAATACAAGATCAATAGGTGACAGATGAAAAGGTTATATTTAGGAGTACACACATAAAAAAAAAAGGAGTGTGAAAATTCTGAATCGCCACAAAAATGTGGAGGGGTTTTTTTCCCAGAAATTTAGGACAAATTGTTAAAAAAGGTAGGTGTTTATTTCCCCACTGAATCTTGCTTTGAATATTTTGCTGCAAATTTTAGCTCCTGGGAACTAAAAGAGGAAGTTTTAAGATAAAATACCACCATCACTTTGAAAACTTATCCTTTTGCTAAAGCATTTTACAGTGCCAGATATACACAGATAACAAACCACATTAAGGCAAGCCACAGTAACAGGAGAAGATAGAAGTATGAAATTATAGAAAAGAGCAATGCTCCTTTGTCTGCTTTTCATTTCTTTCAACTGCTTCATCAAGCTACATCAGTTCTATCACACTTTGGACCTGGGCTATAAAACCAGGGCTTCTCCACAAAGCCAGAACTCATGGAGGAACCACACTTACTCAGCAGACACTAAGACAGAGTTTGGCAGTACAGTTCTACAAAGATTTAAATCTAAAATAAGTGTGCCTTTTGTCAGGGTGGTGGAATAAAATGTGATGATGCTATTAAAGGCTGTAGCATTGCTCCTGTCCCCCAAGGAACACAGTAAGGATTACACAGACAGCCTCAATCTGATAGTCTTTAACTCTGGGATTCCTGATTCCTCCACCCTGAAGTTACTTTAAAGGACCATTTTACAGGCTGTATTATCTGTTATCTTTAATTTCAATACTACTTATTAAAAGGGAAACACACCACATCATGTTTTGGGTTCAGAGGGATTGTGCCAGTTATTTATTTCATTGCTAGAGGTGTGCGAGCCTGTAATTCCAACCTCTGTTTCTACATCAAGTAACTTAAAAGTTACTCTGATATGAAATCACATTTTATCTTCATATAACATTTTTGCTTGGCATTAGCAATTAACCAGACACTGGAAACTAGTTTTCTCCAAAGCTGAAGTGCCTTCACTGAGTAAGCTGGAAAAAAAATTGTGCTGAGTTTCAAGACTGCCCCAATGTATGAAGACAGATTTCTACCAACTTTGTAACATCAGCAGCTGTGCTATTCCCACTTTCCCTAATATCTGAGTATGGAGTTTTCTTTCAAGCAGGCTGTGCTCCTCAGTATGGGGAAGCATTTACACACATGGAATGGCTTCATATTCCTCCCTGTTTTTACCTGCTAATGCAGAATTCCTTGTCTCCAGGTATACCCAGGTAGCGTGGTCGTTCACCAGTGGCAATAATAAATCTCTCAGCTGTGTACAGCTTCTCAATTCCTTTTTTGTTTGTTATCTGAAGACAAAGTATTAGTTCAAAGTGAGTGTTTTACAGTCCCATCACGGGAAAAATTATTCTGTTTGAAAAACATTTCTATTCAGACAGCACTATAAGAAGACACAGCAAACAATGGCTATGAAGTACCTTAATTGTGTGTGGCCCAACAAATTCTCCATATGCATTCTCATACGTGACCTTCATGTCTCTCAGTGCAACCCGATAGCCCCAGTTCAGTGAACCAATGTAATTCTGAACAGATTCTGTCATGGTCATCCAGTTGTGTTTGACTGTCAGAAACAAAAGAGGAAGGTTCATCTTTTAGTCTGAGTTTTTCTTTATCCATAGCTAAACTTGTATTCTCAAACGTATTTTTTTCATTACCCAGTCTTACTGGATTTGTCTTAGTCTTATTTTATTTCAGGATAAATCTACTGAAATTCAAAGAATTACATGAGAGGTCACAGTGCATTAGGTATGACTTAAAACTTTGAAAATTAAGACTTACTGCAATATTGACAGATAAATATTGACAGCTGTGAGCAGGCAACATTGCTCAACAAATGAAGACAATGCATGTCTGAGAGGTGCCTCTGTATGCTCCCTACTACATTAGGATTGCAGCCTAAATAAACCATAATCCTATAACCATGCATATCAGAGCTAATAAAAAGTAAAATCTGTGTTCTTACATAGTAATAACAGACACTTAGGGAAAAGAAATCCTTGCTTGTAACTATAACAAGTTTCTGTCGGGCAACATTCTGGGGTTTTCCCTTAGACGTTGCGGTACATTCAGAAATGGAGCAGTACCTCATTGCTTTTATTCACACAACAGTCTCATCAACTATTAACATGATCAGGAGCTAATAATAAACAGATCAAACATGGAGGCAATAAGCCCCATGGCTTTAGACTTGAAAAGTGCTTCAATTTACGTGTAATCTCTCCAAAGCTGCCTCACATTGTTAAAGGCAGCACATGCTGCAGCGCAACAAGCACCTGATTATGACAACCACCTCAAGATTTTCAGTGCAAATGACAAAACTGAAAAAAGTGTCCTTCTTTACCTTCTTCTGTAAACTGCCACCCAAATTTGCGTGAATCTTGTAAGGCTTGTCCCAGTAAAGCTGCCTGGTGCATCAATTTTTTAGGTATACAGCCCACATTTACACATGTTCCTCCAAGACCTGAGAGAAAGGAAAAGAATGTGGTTTTCACATCAGTGTGGCAGATTTCAAACAAGAGAATCAGAGTCTTTGAGTAAATCTCCTTTATAACAGAATCACAATGAAGAGACATTTACCCCATGAGCTTCCCTGAGGTGTTGGTGTGACAAAGTCCAGCACCATCACTTTTTTTCCATATTTGGCAGCCTCCTGCAAAACAAATTAAATAAGACACATATCTCAATATTAGAGGTTAAATATGGAGTAGACAATAACATCATGCATTGCTGAAAGGCTTTGTGACTTTTAATTAAGTAACAATGAATGATTGCAAGGGAACAGACAGTCATTAATCTTCTGAATTCATCTGTGCATTCAGTAGGAAAAAGAAGATGAAAGGAAAAAAAAGGCATTCATCCTGCTACACAACAGCATGGCACCAGCTGATACACAGGAGACTGTGAGTCCAACCTCCTCATCACTCCTCCATCCTGTCACTTTGTTCAGACTATTTCCCAACATGCCCATTTACTTTTAACATACTTAGCGAATTCCTAATCAATCCAGTTTTCCCTTCAAAGATGGTTTCTCCAACATTTGTTTGAAATCACATCGGACAATGACATAAGCAGTCACACGGTCAAGCACGACAACCTTGATGATTCTATGAGTCTCTGTTTCCCCTAAGAAATTTCATTAGCAAATCTACAATTAATGTCCATAAATAATACTATATAGAGCTATATACTAATTTCATTGCTCCATTTGTGCTTTTTAAGAAAAAGGCAAAAATCGACTCCTAACTGCTGCCATGGAAAAACACTTAGGGAAGCACTATATAGCTGAGAAATAACAATGACAGATTCCTCCCATGAGATGCAGCAAAATAATTTTGCTACTTGGAGTAGCCACAACTATGCTGGCATCATACGATGAGTTCTTAGACATGTAAACAGTAACAACTATAGGAATGGGATATTACTCTAAGGCCTTGGGTTTGGTTTGGGAGGAGCTGGACAGCCTTCAGCATTCTGTTACCAGTAATACTTATTAATCCAAACACTTGACAACCAGAATTTCAATTTTAAATGTATCTTACTTCATGGAAAATGCAAATCACACTTCAAACAGCACAGGCTATAGACACCTTCGGAAAAGATTGCTGTAGTGGATTTACACTTCCAATAAAGATCAAGGCTGGCCAAGAAGCTAATTCCTATCCGTTAGCAGCACCTCTGAGAAAGTTCCTCAGAAAGGCACTTAGGGACTGAGATACGTCATTAAGGCTTCTTTATAATGACTTAAACACTGCGCCAAAGAGCTTTACCAGGGTTAGCTAAATAGAATGCATGGATTCCCAAGCTTAACACAACACAGCATTGCATTGCCACCTCAGTAGAGATCACACACAGATAAAACCACTTGGGCTGAGTGATCTGCCCACAGCCACAAACCTGCCCTGTCGGTTCTCAAACCTTCAGCGGCTCAGTGCAGTGCTGTAGAACACAGCAAGGCTGCCCAGGGCTGGAGCTGTTCTGTGTGAGCTGAGAGCAGGGGCCTGGCACTGATCTGAGTCTGCAGCTAGGTTGTACCAAGTCAGCCTGGCAGTGTTTGCACTCACTGTGGAGAGTTGCCTCCAAAGTAACAAACTCAGAGCACAATGTAGAGAGGAAGATGTGCACACAAAGCTGAATGCATCAGAGTGGAAAGCACAGATATAACCAATCTGGTTAAACTGCTGCAAACCTGAGTGCAGATATCTGGAATTTCATATGAGAGCTGTGTAGCTGGGGTTTTTCTGTTTTGTTTTTTTTTTTAAAGCACTGTCAGTTAATTCATTAAAAAATATTGAACAATCTAAGTAAAAGTCAGAAGTCCATTTGTGTAAAACAGCTTCAACTACATGAAACTGATTTGAAATACACACATTACTACTGATAGTGATGTTGACTTTATTGATCTACCATCTTCTGCTCTACTCTACAATCAGTTGAGAGCACTAAGAATCAATATACTTCATACCCTGAGTCAAAAGAATAAGGCAGTTCATCCTCCTACTGCACATCTTTGCTGCTCTATAAACTGAAAAATGATGCAACAACCATCACTGCTGCAGCTTCACGACATAGCACATACATACAACAAAGCAGTTAGTCCCCTTATGGAAACTTCTACAGCTGGCTTCTTATTACTGCAAACTCTAGTTTACTCTTGCTACTCTCTCCCATTCCAGGACATCTCCATCCTCTGAAAACCAGGGTTTGCTTCTTTTTGTGGTTCTCAGAACTTTCATAGATCTTACCTTCAATCCTCAATTCCACACCATGACAAGAGTGCCCCTAGTGACAGGAAAGCAGTAAACTATCAAAATTGACTATGGACCTACAATCTATCACTCAGCCCTGCACAGTTTAATTATAACAGAACTACTTCTAAGGGACCAGGGCCCACTGTGAATTCAATGCTATGCTAAAATATTTTCTCCTTATTTTCTGTCACTCTGCCATGACCTTCCTCCACTTCTCAAGAACAAAAGAAATGCCCCCTGACTGGAGGAATGATCCAGCTTCAGGTCTTCAGCAATGAAGTTTTATTTAAAAGCAATGCTCAGTTTACTTCTAAATAGTTAATCCTACCACAGACAGAAAAGACACAACGTGTCTGATTACTGATGTAAAGGAGAGATACTGACTTACATTAAATTTCTGCAAGTTTAAAGTATTTGGGATAATGACAGCTCTAAGAGATGTTATATTTTGTGCCGCTGTGGATTCTTTCAATTAATTCTGGATATGCTTCTAATAGCAGTATCCTAACTAAACCCCATAATTCATCTGGTTACAGGCAGGAAATACCAGACCCTAGGGTAAGACCATAACTCTGCTTGAGTATGGGCAAAATCTCCATTTATGCAACTATGTAAGCTCAAACATCATAAACTCTCCCCCAGTGTCAAGAATTAAAACAAGATACACAACTATGTCTGAAAAGACAGTACTTATGTATAAAAGTAGATACCTCCTGATGTTAATTTTGAATAGTTTTGAAAACCTTTTCATTTATGAGTTGAATTTAAATTCAGCTACTAATAAACACTATTAAGACATCTACCTGCTGTTTTCCAGCAGCGTCATCTTCCATTAGTGGGGATCAAGTTCCATTCTAGCAAGGAGTATTAAGGAATATTAAGGAGTATACCATGCTTTTCTTCTTCAGAATATAAAGAAAAGAATATAGTATAATTGGCTCTAACCTGAAAGAAATTTCACTGATCAGGCAGAAATGCTGTGCCCCTACAGTGTTAAAGATACCCAAATCCAAGACCTGAGGATGTCACCCACCTACTTACAAGGAAAGTATAAGTCTGTATTTTCCCCCTCTTATCTTGGCAGCTGCCAGACCACCTGAGCCTCCACCAATGTGTAAGTCTGTATTTTCCCCCTCTTACCTTGGCAGCTGCCAAACCACCTGAGCCTCCACCAATGACAATGAGATCATAGTCATAGGAATCTGGCAACGGTGTAAGCACGTTCACTTCCATTGTTTTTGGAGGATTGTCTTCTTCCTTATGTGCCTGGACAGAGAAAACAAAAAGTATTAGGGAATATTGAAACATTACCCAACAGTGTTAAAAAATCAGTGTTTTCAGTAGCAAATATTGTGATAAGGGAACATAATTGCGTCTGAATTTTCTGCGCTCTGCTTTTAATTAGCTTTAAATTTCGTCTTCCTAATCCATCATGAATAGCTCCATACCTGTCAGAGACTGAACTATAAATTGTCTTGTTCATTGGAGCACTGGGCTTCCTTGTAGAGCTTAGTTTTCCACAACAGTACAACCCTAGTGCCTCCTCCAGGATGAGATATGTAACTGCTGACACAAGCATTCCATTAATTTATTTTATGCTTTTCATCTGCCCTATTCTTTTCATCTGGACTTTCTAACTGGTGTTTTTCCCCTTCTCCTGCATATGTTGGGAGGAAAATAAAACAGTCCTATGCCATGCTGTACTAATCCCCAGTAAATACTAGCCTTGCCAACAGAATGAACAGAACTGAACGAAGAAAACCATTTCTGAAAACTATGTTTTTGTAATATGCCAGTGTTTATCCTTGCTTTGGTTTAGCATAACTTTGGCATCAAATGGATCAAGTGTGACCACTAGGGTTTCACAAAAGGATTTTTTTATCACAACTACTAACACAGAAAAACTACTCATTAGTCCTAAAATGTATTTTGACAATTTATGCCACAAAGAACATGGCATTGTCTTCATATACACTTTCTAAAATGAGCCCTCCTACTTAATTTGAGGAACTCCAATTTATGAGGGCTTCAGACCTTCAAGCCCTTGGAGTTGCGGCAAAATTCTCAATGCTTCTCAAACTGCAGGACAAGATCTAGAGTGAGTAAAAATCAGACTTCTCAGCTGATGTAAATCAGTGAGCATCAACTAAAGTAATAGAAAAACTTTTAAGATCAAACCCATAAATTAAGAAACCCATACTTCGCCATTTTACAAATACGTGTTTCTGTCTACCTAACTTGGTAGGACTTGATTCAGTACTACTGGAATAGTTGTGGCAAATCAAAGGAAAGAAAAGAGCCCAAAGAAGTTTCCCTTGTCTTTTCATCTTAATTTCGTTTTGCATTAAGCAGCCCTTTGTACCCAACCCATTTTACTGTTGCCTTCCTCTGAGGTTTGATTAGTCCCTCTCTATAATTGTGTCTACCCTACTGACTGCTGCCAGCACAGCCATCCCACTGACAAAAATCACCCATCCCTCAGATGAATTACACAGCAATGGCAGCAGAAATTCGGGCCGTGCCTCTGCCTGCACAAAGATTGTAGTAGTATTTCATAACCCCGGGCAGCATGCTAATAGTAGAAACAAAACCTAGAAAACACCTGAGGCTGCTGTGAAGACATCCAAAAATACCTCATTCTCCTTCCTCTTCTCCTGCTCCACCACCCCAACACACACCCCTACCACTGAACTTACTTTGCGCTTGGTTCCCTTTTTTCTATTTTGCTAACGCAGCCATTAGCCAGGATCAAACTGCCTACTGCAATGAGAGCAAAGGGGCATGTATTGTACTCTGAAATGCAGCTTCACTTCATTTGTATCTAGAGATGTAAAATTAGAGAAAGGGTGCCGTTCTTTTCCAAAGCACACCTTCTTGTTTGCTTTGTGGAAACAGGATGGTGTGAAGCATAAGGCAGACTAATTCTCCCACAGCCACCAGACCCAGCTGCCAAGAATTGTATCTTTATGATGCATAGAAAGAAACCACACCAACTACTCATTTGCTTACATCACTACTTATATCATGCTACCTTTTTTCTCCTTTTAAGAAAATGTTTTATGATTTCACATGGATTAAGGAACTTCAGTTTTTATTTCCTACTGTTTGGTTAATTTTTCATTAATTCTTCATAATAACTCTTTATGAAAACATATTAAAAGTTTAGATTAGACGAAGTAGATTACGTCCTCTCTTTCTCCTAGAACCCTGCTCTAAAGCAGCCAGGCTCTTGACAAGCTCTGATTCTCATTTACTGGGGGAACTTCATGACCATGATGCCATCCTGAGAACTCATCTCCACTCTTCACCCATGAACTACAACTTTTAAAAGGAAGTCCACATTCTGATTTTTTTTAATGTCAAAACTAAATTATAGAATTTGAAATGTATCTCCCCCTACCTTTAAAGTTCTCTCATGATCTTCTATTTGCTTCTCCCGTGCAGAAACAACTGGCTGGGGAGTTTCTGCCGCTGCTTCGTGCTGCCCTTCTCGCAGCTTCGGAGCTCCCCCTGTGAAATAAAGGATAAAATAATGAAGTGTCTGGAGAGACGTCCTTTATGAGGGCTGTGCTCCTCGAGAGAAATTGTCTGGGGGAGTGGCCTGGCAGCTTCATCGCTTCCTCATCTCTGGCATGTCTGTCCCAAGGCAGCGTTTGCTAAGGCAATTCATGACTCATTTGCAACGTTAGGATGACTTGCAATATTTTTATGTTGAATAAAATCCCATGTGAGAGTTGGCTGAGATTTCAGTACTTTTGGCCAATCTAACAATATGCTTGGATCAAAGCAAGGTAATCTTATTTCCTGTGGCTAAGCCTGAAACTGCAGTCTTAAAGGAAAATTATGATTTTTTGTTTTCTTGCCCAGAAAGTGACATTTAAAGTCTCATACTTTTTAAACGGAACTAAAAGTTTTTTGGTTTCGCCTGCAATTAGTTGCCTGGAAACTTCTTTCAGTTCCATGCATTGATAAACGCATTCAAAAGGCCGGAAAAGATCNCTCTAATATATATATATGTCTCTCCAATATAAAACTTTAAGCATATAAGTGAAAAAAAAAAAAACATATTTACACAAGTGAAACCTTATTTGATGTGGCACTGAAAGAGAAAAAAGTGGAAAATATAACACTTGATTGGAATCCATTATCAGTTCTGCCTTCCTCCACATAACTCTGAATTAATGTTATGCTTAATTTCCAATAAATGGGTCAGTACACAGTTGTTTGTACTTAATCACATACATGCTTTGCACCACACAACCAGCATTAATTAGCAAACCCTGACACGTGCCCATACCTAGAGAAACAGCCATATTGAATGCTATGTATACATTCCTTGGGCACCAAGTCCACAAACCTGAAAAGCATTCACACACACACAAATGAAAAAAGGCAGTCATTGAAAATGGGTCTGTTATCTTGTCACCTCTGACTTCTTCTCTGAACTTGGTGCTAAAATTCCTTTACCTCATCAAGGTATTGGGAAGAGTACTTTGGTGATGTAAAGGGGTTTAATGATCAGAACTTATGCAACAGTTAACAGTAATATTAATGATGGATATTACTTTGGAACACATACATGTAGAAAAAGAAAAGCAAGAACACAGGTTTTGAACAGCCTTCACAAAGGATAATTTCACAATCTCCACAAAGGATCGTTTTTTGCTTCACAATATTATATTAAAGCTACGGTCCTATGTGTACCTGAAGCAACGGAAGGAGTATTTTATTCCTGCAATTTTAAATAATCTCAGGAATGTTCACATAAAACTGTACCTTTAGTGAGATAAAAATCTCATCATTAGACAACACAGGCACTTATATAAATATCTGTAATTATTTTCAGGTAGATCTGTGCCAGAGGTGCCAAGTTTCAGCAATAGCCCCAAAACCCAAAGGCAACCATAGCCCCTGGCAGAGACTTGAAAGAATTTGTATGTTGGCTGGCTCTGGTCCTGGGGGCCTCTCCCTTGTTGGTTTGGGCAACCTGCCACAGGCAGGATGACAAAGCAGAAAGTGCTTTGTGTGTCACCAGCTTGCTCTCCATAAAACTCCATCCCTTAACAGCAATTGCGATAACCCATAGGCCTGGTGAATAATCGATACTTTCCAAAAATGAGTCAGCAGACACCTTTTTGCAGAGTGACACTGCTGAAGAGAACCTGAACCACGGATCTGCTCTGGATAGCCCTCAGAGATGTAGTGGTGAGGATGACTCTCTTTGCCTGGTACATATCAGCTTTATTCAGCAAGTCTGTAGCAACTCACAGTCACTGTAGGAAAGCCCAGTGAGGCCTTACCCTCCACTACCACCAACTTTTGGTTTTGTTAATCCCTTTCTAGGAGATGGTAGCTATTGAGGGCATCTTTCCTGTGATCTGCCAAGTGCTCCTTGACAAGGGGTGAATGGATCTAAAAAATCAATACTATCAAAAGGGGACAAGTCTATTCTCTTCCACCACACTGTTTTTTTTCTTCTTGCTGTCTGTATACTTGGCACCAATTCCAGCAGGCATTAGACCTGTGCATGAACTAAATCAACTCACTAACCTAGGAGAAAACTAACCCAGGAGAAGAAAGGTTGTGGACAGCTTCCCACCAGTCTAACAAGCTCAGTCAGCTCAGGGAACAATCCTGTGATCACCACAGTTGGTGTGAGGATGAAGGCATTACCAGACCAGTAGAGAGTAAGAGGAGGCAGCAACACCTCTCACTGGTAGTGGTGAAACTGCCAGTTTTGCCCAGAACTTGTTAAACTAGAAAGAAATCCCCAACTTTTAAGCCTTGCTTCTTAAGCAGAGATTAAACACAGTGAAACAACTATGGTATTTTTCAATCCATATCCTTCCTTATTGGGAGGAAGCTTCCTCACAAACCAAAGTCCTCCCTGGCACCAAGACCTCTGAACTTTTGACTGTTTGTTGTGTAACTCCTGGCTGGGGTGAAAAAAAGGCTCAATTGCTTCCAGAAGGCTTTGATCAGGTGGGAACAGACCAGCCCAACCCAACAGCCTGGACCAGCTTTGTAAGCAGAACTGCTCCAGGACAAGAATTGCCTTACCCTGCCAAAGCGACCCAGGGATGCCACCAACTGCAGAGGCAGGACATGGGCATTGATGGAAAACACTTGCCCTTCAACTACTCACTTTGAAGGTCTTGAAGTGACACGTCAAGGCAAAAGTTTCCACTGATTTACCTGGAGCTTCTGTATCACACAGAAGAACAAACTTCACATTTTCACAAACTATAATTTAAAAAATAGTTGTCTCTATGCCAGGAGTTCAGAAGATGCCTCTAAATTTGTAATGTTTCTGAGCAAGTGCGTAACTTGCTTTACAGCCCTATCTTCAGGCATCTGGGAAGTACAGGCTGTTTCATCTGACAATAAATATTGACCTTAGATCCAGGAGAACCTTTTAGGTGGAGAAATCTTCAGGTTTTCCTTCTTCTAGATTTGCTAATTTCTGCACTATCCTCCCCTATTGCGCAAACTCAAACATTTGGTAGTGACAGCAACAGAGCCATTACATCATTCAGATTACCAGGGGAAAAACTTTAAGCCCTTAAAATATACAACTCCAGCCTGGATCATATCACAAATGCACACTAAGAGGCTGTCTTGCAATCAGCTGAATTGACAAAACTGAAGAGGAAATGGAAGCCTGCAGCTTTGCTGACATGGTGTCATTTGCTTTATCTACTTAATGGTCTTTGTCCCAACCATGAGTTTGCCCACTTTCACTCTTCCAGTTTTCTCCCATCCCACCAGGGAGGAGTGAGTGGAGCTGAGCTGCCAGCTGGGCTCTCAAGTCCAAAACCCACCAAGCTTTAATACTTGGCAAGCAAAAGAGTAAAGTGCCTTTTCCTAAGAAATCAGAAGTTCTCCAAACTCTTATTGCTTATATTTATCCAGTGTGTTGCTGCAAAGCCCTTTAATTTTAATTGTATTCTTGTTAATGCCCTTTTCATATCTAAGACATTAAAACTCTTTCCATTTAAATAAGGGATTCCTTGAAAGGGATCAACAACAAGGCATAATGTGGAATAACTGAACTTTGCTACTAGTTGAAGCAAGGGCTCTACTTTGTCAGATTTCTGTTAGCAGAGTCCTGACAGTGGTATATAGTATTACTCCAAAACACCTATTTACTATACATAAATTCTTTGTTTTTACCACAACTATTTGAGTACAAAATGTGTTTAAAGTAAATTCTGTAAGTGGGAAAACATACAGATACAAACTTTCTTCTGGGAATTTTCCAGCCTAAGTGTTGAGTTCTCCAAGCCAGAGGAGAAAAAAAACCCTCAACATTCTCAGCCAAACAAATGCAGTTTGTGATATGAAAAAGGTAGAAAACATCAGAAAACCGCACAGCACAGTATTCTTGTAAAAACCTACTGACAACTGTTAATCTGACCTCTTCATAGCAGGACAGGAATTACAGAACAAAGACAGCCAAAGAAGAAACACTGACAGAGGAATTATGAACGCCAGACCAAATGAAAGACAAACTTTCAAGCGACCACCTGAGGGCCTAAACCAAAGCTCTCTATATACAGTGGAAAAGCTCCCACTCAAACAAAGGCATTAAGTGACAAAATTCACCCTTTAAGCTTAATTTTCCAATGAACATCTGGGGACTGACTCAACAACATCCTCCAATCTGCTTTCCACTCAAGATAGGTCAGCACTGTGTTTGGAGGGCTGCAATCCCCCACCTTTCTGTCCAAGAAGAACCTGCAGCAAGAAGCTCAACACTCAAGTGCCTTCTTCTCTAACAATCAGCCAGTCAAACTTATAATCTGTTTCATCCTTAGTTAGTTGCAGTTAGTCTGCAAAAAGGGGTTCTGAAACTAGTCTCAGCTTCTAGTTCCTAGCAAAAGGAGTAATTCCTGCCTCCAGGCATTTGTTTTCCTTTTGTTTTTCTAAGTATTCATGCAGCTACCACAAAGTCCAACTGCTTTATGAAAAAATCCTTTCCTTTACTGATTTCAATGGGGACATCATTACACTCCTTGGTTTGTTGTGAGAAGTTCTACGAGACATGTCTTTCCCATAATAATTATGGAACTTAAAATCCCACTCCAACAAGACTTGGGCTTTCTTACAGACTTTCCTAGTAATGTTCTCATCCACAGAAGTTCCTCAGCAATATCAAACAGTGGGTACTTGCCCTTGAAAGTCTTCAGCCATTCCTCTTTTCTTACGTAATTGTTTACAGTAAACCATACAGGAATTAGCCAGGTTGCTCTAATTAGCACTAATAGAGATGCTTTCTGTGAGCATAACATCACATGCTGACCTCAACTATTTCTATTTCATCTACAATACAAACCCTGTTGGCTTTAACAGAACAAGCTGTACAAACTTAACCAAAGTAAATTTCAGGTTCTCTCTTCCTCAGTAAAAGGCAGCTAATCTTAAATTAATTATGTCTCTTTGACCACTTTTATCTTTAATTTTATTTCATTGTGAACTAAATTAAGTAGATTATGAAAATCTTAATGTAAAACTTGTCTGCCTCTTGAACTGTGGTAAAAGCTTCAATATCTCATATAATGATTCATGCAATCTTTATGGAAATCTTTATGGAAAATATCATCTTACAATACCACTAATTTTAACACAGATTTTTGACTATTTCCTTCAAAATGTTGCTTTGGGATTTACCCGTATTAGTTAATGCTTTGTCTAATCTAAATCAAAACAAAGGAAGCTGAGTTCTGGTATAACTGCCTGTACATGTATCATGCTCCCAGTGCCACCACACTGGCTCACTCTTTATCTGGGATGACCTGAAAGAGTTGAGCTTCCTGACTTTTCTTCTTGAAATTCCTGCAGACAACACAAACCTGTGGTTGCCACAAACTGTGATTAATACTCTCATACTACCTTTTTTTAAGTCCTGGTCAGTAAATAAACAACTCTCTGACACAAGGAGGAAGCATCACCAGCCTCACTTGAATAAGTGTGACACCTGAGGCCAGAGAAGTAAAACAGTGCTCAGCAGGATGGAACAGGATCTCTTGGTGCTGCTGCCATTCATTAGTCCCTATTGCCACTGGCCATGCCTTTATTGTTTCCACCACAACTAAAGCCATTTATACATTCCCACATATTTCTTTGTAATCAGACTTGCATTTGAGTCAGAGAGGACATAAAAAATTGTGGAAAACAACTCACACATTATCAGGGGTTTTTTTTCAAACAACCCAATATTAAAATTGAACATGGTTAAAGGAGAATAAGCTCTTTGCAGGTAATCTCCCAGTAAGGGCATGAAGTTTAAGGCAGGTACAACACCATGGAAAGTACTTTGGTACCTGGCTCAGAAACCTGCGATTTTTTTTCCCCCCAAGTGGGGCTTTCTTTAAGAGATGAGGAAAATACCCAGATATTTCAGTCCAGAGTAATCAAAGTTTCTTGTCTTTGAAAAACAAAAGGACTTGAGTGGAACTATTTAACTCTGCTTATAGCAGCCCAGCAAACAATGACACAGCATTTCTGCGGGCAGAGGGAAGCAGCACAGCCCAACAGGTCACTCACTGCCCTCTGAATTCTCCTGCCACCAAAGCGATCCAACAAACCTGTCTGATGCACAGAGCTCTGATAAAGGTCTCGCTGGAAACGGTTGTGAAAGGTGGGTGGAAAACAACAAATACCTTACACCTGTGAGCCAGAACTACTGAGAAATGCTTGTTTTGTGTCAGGCTGTGTAAACTGTGGAGGAGATAAGGAAGTGAAGAGTTTCCTTCCCACCACATTGAGGATGCAATGCCAGGACACAGGAGAGGTGACCGTGTCGAACAGCATTTCTTCCCTGAGCATCTGACCCAACAAGCAAACCAGGCAACTTTGCTAGAACAGAAGATAAAATGAGATGGTATCTCTGTTCACTGGGTAAAACCAGTTCATCAGCAGATTCTTAAGAAAAGCTAGGATGACACTAGACTGAGCCACTATTATTTTCTAATGGAAATAAAAGTATTTGCATGCTCTACTTACTTCCTCTCTTTGCATTTGTATCTCTTTTATACAAATAACAGTGCTAGGTCAGATAGGGTTGTAACAGCCAAAAGTTATGTGGGCTCACAATTCCATAGAGTTTACCATAAATTAATCTTATTACATACTCAACACTACAAGCACAAAGAGTACATATAGGAAAGCCAATATGCTAAGGAAAGCAACAGCTGTGAACTTTTTGGAGGAAAAATAGAAGGTAAAACCAAACTGAAGAAAAGGAAAAAGAGAGGGTATCAGATACAACAGGCAAGTCAGGGGATGGATCTGCAAGGAAGACCTGCAATGTGACACCACATTCAAAAAAGGAAGTTACTTAAAAGCATAAATGAGAAAAAAAAATGAACAGGCAATGGAAAAAAAATTACAGGAAATATGTGAGTTGAGCTATAAACTAGAAGGTAGCTGCATGACAAGAGGAAGGTATGAAAAAACAGATATCAAAAACAAGGGAGGCATTGTAGATAAAACATTCTCAGGAGACAGCGGTGGTAAAGAAAAAGGGGAATAAGTTACCAATTCAGTATACTAAGTAAGCCACAGTGCACAATTTTATCTGATATTTGGTTTGTTTTCTACAAGCGCAATCAAAACAGAAATAAGACACCTTACCAAAGGGTGACTGAGATGGGCTTAATGGAGGGACAACCTACAGACAGGAATAAGCAGTGGAGTTCTATCTCCAAAGTTTTAAAAATAGAGAAACCATAAAGAAGGACTGGAAAAAGGAGCTAAATACCACACAATGTTGAGGGCTGTTTCTCTTCACAGCAAAAACCAAGGGGATGGCATAATTATTAACAAGGGTAGAGGAAGTACATGGGCATCCATTAAGCCACATCTAGGATTTGAGTCCACTCTACTTTTCTGCACAAAGAGGGCTATGACACATCTGTTATTGCCACCTGAGCAACTCACATGTAAATTATATAGTCAACACATTTCCAGGAAATACTGCAAAAGTAAAAATATTTGGGGCCTCATTACTCAGATGCTCAACGCATGTAAATGTCAACACAATTTAATCACCATTGGTGTTTGTACTCCAGCACAGAACTAGGACCACCAAAGTGGATCCCCTGTTACTCCATCTCACAGTTATGCTGCATTCAGACACTCTCATATTAGCACTAAAAATGAGGAACAATTATGATAAAATTACTTCATTAACTGACTTTGTAGAATCCAACCCAAAATTTCATTCCCAGTCTACTTTCCAGGCCCACCAATGAGCATGCCCTGAATGCCAAGTCCAGAAAGAAGCTGAGCAGCTTCAACTTACATCAAAGTCAAACCAAACTAAAACACAGCCACTCATAAAACACAACTAGGATGGTCTAGAACGAAAAAAAGCAGCACTTAATGTTTTAACAAGGTAGAGTCCCACAAAAACAAACCACAGGTTTTATAAAGCAAAAGTTGCAACCCAGGCTATCTTAATTCTGAGATGTGTAAGTTTAGTCCCTTATTGTACAGCTTTGAATTTTGTCCTTAATCCTTTCTGCAGTAAAATGCCTGTTTACAATACAGAAAACTAAGTAAGCGTGGAGATAATTTAACAAAAAAATCAGTAAAAGCGCTCTCTTCTGAGTTACTTCCAATTTTCATACCTTTACACTCACAAAATGTCATAAATACTTCACGTGCAAAATGCAGTTGTTGAAGTAAACAGAATGCTATTTGAAGATTGAGAATAACCATTTTGAAAGCACAAGGTAAGGAAAGGGAATGTATTGAAAAGCCTTGTTATGCAAACGATATATAAGCACCTCATCTTACCATTTTTACTTTTTCCTGTGCCAGGCACCATTTTTTTTTGCCAGTTGTGCTCATTGCCAGCTTGCTACTGTTTATGTTTTTAAGCATTTTTAGACCTTACCTTCAATTAATAACTGAATTTATTATTGCCATTGATAAAAATATGGAAGGGTGGGAAAAAAATCCAGAGAACAAATAAAAAATTCTTACAGCTATCAACAGCCCAATTTCTTTCTCCTACTACACACATTAGTTTTAATATACTTTGTCCAAGGGATGTATATAGATATTAAAACAACTCTACTGCTTGGTATGACCAACTATAGAAAGGGGTTAATTTTAGATTGTTCATGTTTTAGAGTCAGTTAAACAATGAGTAATTAGCTTATTTGGATTATGTTTCCATTTTAATGTAAATCATGTATCTCTATTCTGTAATTTCTTTTGCTTTAATCATCTATTTAAGTTCTTCAACAGCACCCACAACTCCCCTCATCTCTTGTCTTTGATGGACACAAAAACTTTGATGTTTTCCTTTGGGGAATAGACACTGGGTTTCAGATAATAATTTACTCATATGCAACTGTCCCAGAAGCAAAGCTGCCTTGATGCTGAAATATAAACCTTGTCTCACAGTTTAAACCAACCTGCCTGGAGAATTACTTTAATATGCTGCCAGAGTGGTAGAATAGGCAACAGGGAGTAGTGACATCTTAAATTGAAAACCCAAAGATACAACAGAGCACATAAACCAAAGCCCAAACAACATGTTTTTTAAGCCATTTAGCCTAAATGAGTCAGCTTCACAAGGCTAAAAACGTTCATTAAGATGCAGGTTTCATTTCTGAGTTTATGCCAGCAGATATATTGTTGGCCAGAGGAACCAGATTTGGGTATAAGTCCAGAGCAGCTCACTCTGCCCCAAAATCTGTGCTACCACACCTGTACAGCTTTCANCGTTCATTATTTCGAGCCCATTATTTAGCTTCTTTCATCAGGTTTTATAGACTCGGGGAGAGCACTGCTAATGCTATGCCCAAGGAGGGTGTCAGGCAGACGCTCTGACTCTGACTCGGTACAGAGCAGTCAGCTGAAACACAGTTTTCCCCCCCCCCGACGTGGGAAGATGCCGCAATCCTGGTAGGCAGAAATAATCTCCATGGACCAGAGGCCATTCAACTCCCATCTAACTCCAAATCGTTTTCCTAACTCCAAACCTCGTTGTCTCAGCCCAGACATCCTCCAGGCCACACTGCGGCACTCCCCAGGACCGGGGTCCCACACCCAGCATCACCCTGCCGTGAGCGACACGATGCGCACAGCCTGCCCAGTGAAGTCCCTGAGGGGACACGGCAGAGGTCGTGTTTGGGAACAGGTCTCCAGCACACGCCGGGACCCACGGGCACCAACAACAGCCAAGTTGTCCTGCAGCGCGGTACCCCCGCGGGCAGCAAGGGAGGGGGCCCCACTCCGCCTTGTCGGGTGTTTCACTTGGAAACCGGAGCCGGTGCCCTCGGCCGGCCCGCCGCGCCTGGAGTTCCCCTTATGCGAAGCGCTGCCAGGCAGGCGCTGTCCGCCGGCAGCTGCCTGCTGCCT
>VZTZ01013370.1:0-11642 GCA_013400955.1 Drymodes brunneopygia | reverse complement strand
TCTGATCCAGTGATGGGACAAAGGCAGTCAACAATCAAAGCAAATGAGGAATTTTTAGTATATTCTACAGGACTTGCTCACATTCTTGAAGCATCAGTCTTCAAATAAATTACTGTGATAAACCTGTAACAGGGACCCTCCTTAACAGTTACATCTCTGCGAACAGCAGAGAGAATGGCAGAGCATTAAGCTAACAAATGTTCCACATTAAAGCTTCATGATCAATAACATTTTTAAGATGTTATCAAACAAAGCATTCAGTGTTGGAAGTAACAGCCTCAGCCTTATGCAGATAAAAAATGTAACAGCCTCAGTGTCTCTGCAGAAATGCAGTTGCAGAGCCAAAATTCCCATTGTTCCTTAATGTTTATATTGCACTATAATGAGAAGATGCTCAATAGGAGCTAAAATTAAATGCAGGTGGACTTACAAGGAAGAAAAGATACATATAGATCCTATAATAACCCTTTTCTGCTTTGTGGAATGAAGCAGTCTTCCAAGAGTGGAATGGTGCTCTTAAGGGAAGACGGAGACACTTCCATGGCAAGGTTGGATGGGTCACTGGAATGCTGAATTGTGGGTGACACGTGCCATCACTGTCTACCAGCTGCAAAGAGCCAATATTGTCAGATTAGTGAAGCATTGCTGCTTCAGTCCTCGCAAGGAAAACCCTTTCCAGCTGCTGGGATGAACTGATGGAATAAGATTAATTAGAAGCAGAGAACAGTGTCAGCTTCCTGAGACAGAGACAGCTGAGCTGTTCTCGAGATGAGATTATGTCCTTATCTGAATGAATTAGAGGTCTACATGGAAATGCACGAAATAGTAAATTTGTGTACGGTGCACAAAAAACCCTACAAACTGTGCATGTAATCATTTGGGGTGGGATTCAGTTCTGGATTTAGACACCTAACTGGAGACATCTCATGNTTTTCCTTGTCCAAGGGTTAGTACACAGGAGACAGGGCAAAATACAACACCTGAGAAAAACATGTTCTGAGGAGCAGAATGCTTCAGTAGTAAAATTTTAAAAATATGTAAATTCACTTTTTTTTTAAGCTGGACAGTAGGAGGCTAATCAATTTTAGAAGCTAAAATTGGAATCCATTCTGTTCCTCAAGTACAGTGCTAGGAACAGACTTTTACCCTGGCCATTGATTCGCACTCCTGACTGCACTTCATTTTCCTCATCCTTCAAATGGAGACAGTGGAACCCTCTCACCCCATGGATTCCAATTTTAAGTGGAATGAGAGATCTTTTGATGTGTTTATTATTACTGTTTCCAACATTTAAAAAAAAAAATTGCAAAATTTAATTTTTCCTCACGTTTCTCAAATCTGACTCTGGTGTTGTATAAATTAAAAATGGATAAATGTAAAAAGTCAAATTTACAAACTTCAGTCTTCTCCCTTTTCGTCTGGACGGTATCACTAACTTTTGAACAGAAAGTAGGCACTTACTGTTTCTTGTTATAAAGGAATATAACTTTTTTTTGACAGTAAAGAACGAGATTTAAAAATTGCAGTCTCTCAAAAGTCTGTGTTAATTTTCTTAATTAAATTCTGTCTCACTTTAAAGGTTACAATGTCTCTTTATTTACAGAACAGCTTATTCATTCAGCTCTTTTTTTCCCCTCTTGAGCTTGTCAGAAACTGTTAATGTTGATACAGTTTGACATTTTGCCCAGACTGCATCAAACCACAGACCTGAGAATAGAATGTAGCCATTAACAATTTAATAACCTGTTGCAATACTTAATTTTTTTCCACATCAGCAGTGTCACACTTGATAATGGTATGTTTTTTACCTTTACTGAATGAGACGAGACTATTTTCTTCACATGCCATGGTTTTTAAATGTGCTTCAGAACCGTAACTAGTCAGAGGTTGAATTTTTGAGTGCTGGTCCGTTGGAAATGTCAGAATCCATAAATATACTTGAGCTGAGATTTAACTGAAAGGCAAAAGTTTTGTCTGAGGAGTAGACATGAAAGTCTTGATTCAATGTAGTAGATAAGCACAGGCATAATCTGGGTAATATGAAAGCCTTTGACATCAGTTGAAATGCTTTCACACATAAACTTGGGGTATGATAACATGGTTAAATATAAGACTTCTATTCATGTCTTAGTCTTGGTAAAAATCATTAAGACCTGTAGAACTATTTCATTGATTTCAGCAATCTCTGACTCTTCCATTGCAATTGTAAATATGAAAAGTTTGTATGGAACAAGGTTTTTAGAAGAGTTTCCATTATCAGTGTGCAGCAGTGGCTTTTGGCCATAATGACAATTATCCCAGGCAAACCATGGCTAAGATAAAGAGCATGTTCTTTCTAAAGGTAGATTTGCCAAAAAGACTGAAGACAACGTGAACATTTTCAAAATATTTTGCACTCCAAGAGTGCATGGGTAGAGCAGAAATATCTGTAGAGGCTGTCCAATATTTAATCAGTGCTTAATACAGCCATGCTAGAGCAGGCAATGGTGTAGCTTTCTTCTGCCTTTTGGAGTGTGTTTTTTCCCTGATGATACGTATGAGAAATTTTTATAGACCACTGATAGTCCAGCACAGCCTGCTGCACCCAAACACAATCCGGTGATCATAGTCCATTTTCCAAATATTAAAACTGCTGTAGTCTGAAGGAGCTCACATCTCTGTGTTGTTTCAAATACATTTCCATGGACTAACAGCTGATCTTGGTTATACCTCTATAAATTCCCAATAATTTAATTGGTTTTCGTCGTATTCTTGCTAGTTTATATTGGTCTCAGTATGCCTTGGCCACACTAGAAGCAAATCTAAAAACTCTTCTTCCCTTTTAGTTAGGATGGGAAAAGCTGTAAATACAGATTTTTAGGTCCACTTAAAAAGTTCTACTCCTTTCTAGTCACTGGCTCATAGTGTGATGCTGACTGCTACATAAAAGTCTGTCATGATATCCCTGTTTTCTCTAACTACATATTTGTTCCTTTGCAACTTTTTGTTATTTATGATGGTTGATAATCTACTTCCTTCTGTCTTTTTTTTTTTGATTCTGCTGAGTGGGCATCCTTCTTATACAAAGAAATCTCATTTCTTTGAGAAGTAAAGAGTGCTAATATTTCAACAGAGAAATGTTTTCTTTCTCTCCTAGAAGAAACTAGGAAAAAAAACCCTCTCAACCTGAGAGATAATATAATAAAAATTTATCTATTTAGAATACTTGTTTAAGCTTTCAAAGTGGAATAATTTCTGACTTTTATTTTATTGTCAGTCTGTTCTTTCATATTTTTGTGCTTATTTTTGGTAGACTTCTGTGAAATCCTCTGTAGAGAATCTCTGCAATGTTCATTGTAGGGCCATTGTCTTAGATATGAGACATGCAGAAGGGCATGTTGGTTTCAAAATTTCCTTGGGTTTTACAGACTGGCACATGTGTGGACTGGCATCAGTGCTGGAATTCTTGCACTTTCTGTTTGCAATGTCTTTGTAGGGATAGTTAGCATAGAAGCAGACAATGGAATAAACTCTACCAGGAGATAAAATAACCCTGGACTTTATTATTTAAAGAACTAAAGATGAAGGTCATAATTTCTTTCATTAACTTCCTCACAAATTGATGTATTGACCGATAAAAGACTCATTTCCATTTGGGCAAAAACATGTACTGCATCCTGCCACACAAAAAGCTTTTTATTAGGAAATGCTTCCACAACTTCTGAAATGAGATGTTGTGATGAGATTGCATGAGTGTGTCTCTGTGTTTATACTAAAACAGCAGCTCTAGACAGAAGTTTAAATTCATGACTAAAAATAGGTAGCAGATTAAAATTAGACTAAAATTGATCCATTCACTTTTTCAATCCCTATTTTCCCACCTTGTAAAAATCTTATCAAAATTTGCCCCAAAATGTCTTCAAGTGTACAGGATAACTCAAATGAGCTGAGAAAGCTATGAAACTTCAGTTTAAAGATATTTCTTTTTTTGTTTGTTGTTTTTGTTGTGGTGGTTTTGTTGCCATGTTTTCCTCTTAGATTCAATGTGATTTGCCTTGAATTCCTGCTTCAAAAAAATCTAATTCATCATGCAGGTGCTGTAAACATTTGGATGATGTGCCTGGAAAGGCATTCAAGAATGCACAGTGCAGTTCTGGCATTTTAGTACCATTGTATTTGTTGTTCAGTATGAACCCCTTAAACAACTCTTCACAAATTCGAACCTTATTTTACAACTCCATTTTGTCTGAGAGACACTGGATCTCATTCAAGGCTGTAGCACAGTTGATGGCTGCTGCAGGACCAATAAAATATGATGCGTGCTTTAGATGTGTTTCTCTGACAGCACATTCCTTCAGGATTTAGCAAATTTGTTCATTGTTTTACAGCTCAGTTTTGCGTAACACACAGAACCTTGGCCTGAAATGGGATGAACATTCTCTGACTGGATTTTAGATTTGTACAGCTCTGCCTTTATAGCACCTTGATAAGATCATAGGGATGCTGGAATCTGATGTCAAGAGGAATTTTTGTGTCAGCTGAGAAACAGCAACACCTCGAGAACATCAGGAAAAACAGACAATATGATGTATCTCCTCTTGTATAAACAGTGACATCTAGAGTTGCCATTAGTATTCCCTAATACACAACAAAGTTAAAGGTTATCATCTGCTGCAGATTTAATGGATTGCATTAGAATTACAGCAAATGACCCTTGCAGCTCCTTTAAACTTGATCGATCACAATGTAATTGTCAAGGCAGGATAGCAATTAATTTTCATTAGTCAGGGAAGTCATTAATGCTTGCTGTTAGGGAAAATGACTATTAAATTGGAATGGAAGGGATTCAATCATTTTTTACAATTAAAAAAGTTGGCCTAATTTGCTGGTTCCATATGTGCAGAAGAATCATTGTGGCTCTGTTACCATATGCTGTTCCTGCTGTGATGCAGGTTCCAACAAAGAGTGGAGTATGTCCCTTTTCATACCAAAAGGGGAGGCATTTATTACCAAATTTCTACTGGGAATATTATTTTTAAAGAATGCTCCATCATTTTTTTTTTTCATTTGCCTTTAAAGACCGGTTGGAATTTAATGCTATGGTGAAAGGCGTGCTTCCTCAAGTCAAAGTGCTATGTGCTTTTCCTTTGACATTTGGGGTGTTTTTACTGAATAAGACAGAGGAGTTGAAAGATCCCAGGATCATTCAGCTGTCTTGGTAAATACTAAATTGCTTGGCAATGACAATTAGCTGTGATACAGTTGCCCAACATCACGGGTGATAGAACAATGCTCTTCATTCATGGAGTACAGTTCATCTGAGAACTTAAAAATATTTTTTCAAACTCTACCTTCAGTAAGCCCTAGTCAAATATGGAAGTTAAATTGAAAGAGAAACTCAAGCACCTTAAACTCCAAGATGAATTTTTTGTAAATTCTTAGTCTTGTCCAATTTCACTTCAATTAATTGGTACTGTTTTGCCATATTCTCGATGTCAGGATGCACTTTGCTAAGGTGTTTTTGTTATTCTAAAAGCACTATGTCTTTCAAAGCATCATCTTTAATATCTCTGTAAATGTGTCTGATGTAGCATTTTTTTTAAATAATATGAGTAGAATAAAAGCAAAGCTGTATAGGCTTCATGCAGTCCCACTGAGACTGAATTTCACCTACATTTTAGGTACCTGAAGAACAGCTCTTTTTTTTTTTTAGTACATACTGCTGTTCTTTGTAAAATAAATGCTAGAAACCAGTGGTATTTGAATGTTTTCATAAAATTCCCTATCTCAGTTTAGGTCAATAAATTAGGTGAACATGATGTAGCTCTAAAGGCTTTCAAAAAGACTTTATGCTTTTCCTTGACTAAAGGAATTTAGGCATTGAAATGAGTAACTCACTTAAAATTTATGTGCTTAAAACCTGCAAAATCTGAGTAAATTGGCTCTTATCATGATGACTGAAACATATTGAAGAAGACATATTAATATTACTTATTATACTGAGAAGGACTTAGAAAGTTTAAAGCCAAGCATGAAAGTGTAATATTCTCAAATATACCTAAGGGAATATGCACAGGGGTAAGACTTAGTTTTTAGACTTCAGAAGTTCTGTAAGCTTTTGGAAAGCTACTGAGTAACTAAAATTCCATTTATTTCAGACATGGACAAGTTGACTTTGACAGCGCTTTATTTTTTGTGTATAAAGTATGTGAAAGGGAATTAAGTATTTATCTTCTTTTGTATATGCCTTTAAGAACCTTATTTTCACCTTTAGCAATCTAGAACTGGTTCCAGATAGTTCTATTCAATTCAAGGTATAAACAGGTTTTTCTATAGTCAGTGAAGTCAAAGAGTTATACATAAGTTCATGTGGAATTCGTCTGGTTTATTTTGATGTCAGTGCCACACAGAGGTAAGTGGTATCCTAACATCATCCTATCATTTTTCTGCTAATTTGAAGGGAAACTGGAATGACTATCTCCAACCCAGATGTCTATATCACATGTGTTTAAACATACATTAAGAGCCCATCTACTGGTGTTTATAAATCTGACCTTTTCTTATTCAGGAGCCTGAAACAATTTCAAAAGCCACCAAACACAAAGATGCTTAAAAGCCCTTGAAGTGATTTACTTGATTCAAGCTTTGAAGTCACTTTTGAAAAGGTTCCCCTTTGCTATAAAGTATTTGCTTTCTCACTTGGAAGATTTTCAATAGCACTTTCATTGCATGGAGTATATTGTTCTGCAGTTTGATGAATTGCCTCTTTTATAAAACAAAAATATGTTCAAGATGTGATAGTCTATTCCTGGTTTAGGTATGTGGCAATCTAGGTGCTCTACTTTTTTGAAGAATATTTTCGAAGTTGGGGTGTAAATCAAAGTCCTTTCTAGTGTTCAATGATGGCCAACATTCAGCATTTCCCTTAGGCAATGAAGTTCAGCAGTTCTGAATGTTGAATATTTGGGAAACTGAGGCTCCTTACGTCATTAAATACTCTGCTTATACATTATATGACCAGACATTTAACTTACTTAAAAAAATGACACTTCTACTCTTTTAACTGGTGCTTTACGGAAAGGTACCGTCTAGTAACTGGTACAGCCAAATTAAGAGAAAGAAAATTATTTAGAGGAGTAGGACTGTGTTCTTTGGAATTGATGGAGTGTTCAGAAGGACTCAAGCTCCTCACTTTGGTATATCCTTCAGTTTGAATATGTTCCTGTTACCAGATTGATTACTGTAAGTCAGACTTCTTCCTAGCATTTATCTGTCATTCAGAAATGAATTCTCAAATCATTATGCACATTTTACTTTAAACATTTGTGGTTTCTAAAGAAAAAATCACGGAATGAAATCTGGCATTTCATTCAATGTATTATATGGTATGCATTAATGGTAAGGCAGTAAGTTGTAATCAAAAAATTCTGTGGGAGATGGTGTGGGCAGACTTTTTGACTGGATAAATCCTTTTCTATTATTTTATTTTTTTCATGAGATGAAACACATATAAGCTGCCATAAATCATATTTCATAGCATTAAAAAAAGAGTAAGACCTTTGCAGTCTCACTTTTTTTACTTTTATTGTTCTTAATTTTTTTCTGTTTAAAGATTTTATTCTTGCACTATTTAACTATTTAACTGTCTTACAGAACCACCATCAAAAATCCAGGTCTTTACTATTGTTTCTGATCTGATTAAAGGTATAATTCTTGCTTATTAATTCTCTTTATAAAGTGGTATTATCTGAAATTAAAAGCCATGAGCTATAGATCGTTGGAAACTTGTCACAGAAAATCTTGAAGAGAGACCCTACTTGTTGCTCTTTTCCATTTTCTGGAGATAGGAAAAGCTTAGGGATAGAACTAGGACTAAAGACTTTGGTGTTTTTCAGAAGCAGAGTGTTGCAACATTCTCCTGGGTTAGACACAAAGGTAGAGACACAAGCTGGGGGTCAAACATGAGTTGCAGGACAGTCTTGTCAGGTTGATGGTTAACCCTACCAAAGTTCATGTTAAATGAGCAGAAAATTAACTCCCAAAAGCTGCAGTACTCTTCCGGTAGATGAGTTTATAAATGTACAGAAGCATCTAAAACAAAAGCCTGTCTTTTCAGGACTTGACAAAGTCCTTTGAGCAAAAGCCCGGGCACCTAAGAAACCATGGATTATTTTCCTCGTTTATTCTCAAAATCCTTAAGCTTCAAGGTTGCACTCAGATACTTCTACACCAACAAAGGAGCACAAAAATCAATGAATATAATGAATCTACATTATCATTGCTAGTGTGTAGCCTAAATTTTCAAATTCTGTAGCTCACTATTTGGCACTATTTAATCTGTTTTAAATAGACAATTTCACAGAGTTGTAGAATCACAGAGTGGTTTGGGTTAAAACGGACCTTCAAAATTCAACTCTTTTGCCATGCGTGGGGATATCATTCCTTAGACAACCTGACCTTGAACATTCCAGGGATGGAACAACCATAGCTTCTTTTGGAAATCTGTTCCAGTGTCTCATCACCCTCACTGTAAGAAAATTTATTCCTTATACCCCCTCTAAATGTACCTTCCTCTTTTTAAAACAGTTGTTCCTTGTTGTGTGACTATAGGGCAGGATTTGAGTTATTGAATTTTTTCCTACTAAATTATTTGTATGACTTTTTTTCAGTGATTCAGTCCAGGAAATAAAAACATAAAAATCAAGTATTACAAAGAAATAGCTTATCTCTTTCTTCTATAATACCTTCATGTAGTTTCCATCAATTACATGTTATATAAATCAAGATGTTAAAGCTTTGATTAGGTGCATCTCTTCATTTGACATCTATCAAATACATTTTGGCCATTCTGAATTATTATGGGAGGGCAAGAAAATTATAAACCTTGAATTTGGATCAGAGCAGGTTATTTCTGGAGCATTAATTCTTCTTCCACTGTCACAAGAGGCCACCCTTCTCATTTTCCATTCTTGTAGAAAACCTAGGAATAGGAGTGATGGATCAGTATTGTATTGTAATCAGTATTGTAATTATCCCAGTTTACTTTGAAAATATTTAAATATTCCTTTCATTGCTGTATGGACTTGGATGTTCAGTTACCAGTGAGAGTCAAAGAAAGTTAAAGAAGCTACTATTGAAAATAGAGCATTAATGAGAAACTTTGAGTCAGTCTCATTTCTTCTTAAAAAGTCCCCATTGTCCAATAGTTCTTTTTGCTGTTCAGATCTTCTAAAAAGGAATATTGGCAGTCTTTTTTTCATCTTATTGCAGAAATCTGTTTCTTCACAGATCTGCTTCACTTATATTTTCTTCAGGTGGGCTCTATCCCTAGTGTGGTCTACAGCTGCTGAAACTTGGGATTTTCTCTTCTGTGTACTCAGAAACATTAATAAAGGAAACCTGTGTAAAGTCAAACAGTTGCAAAGCAGAATAGGAAATCTTTATAGCTTTGATTTGGCCCCTGTTTTGCATAGGCAGTGTTACAGTCTTTGCTTGCATGCCTACCTACTATTTTTCCATATAACTCTGAGCAGTTATCATTAATTAAAAGCTGTATTGTAACTATTTTTTCTTCATTGTCTTCCCTTCTCACTACCAAAGGCACACAGCTTTTTCCAGGGATTCATATATGATACTTATTTCTGTCATTTTTTTTCATGCTCCACAAACATTAATTTTCTTTGAGAGTCTTTGAGCCAAGAGAATGATGTTTTGCATATGTTTTAGATCAGAAGGGCAAGGATGGAGAGATTAAAGGTCAAAAAAATTTGCTAACATATAATGAAGAATTTGAGATATACGTGCCCTAATTTTTTGAAATATATGACAGCAGGGAATTAAAAAAATTAAATCTCCTCAATTTACATTGCAATTTTGAAGCTTAGTACTTCGTCAAATCCTGCTCCCTGGTCTTACAAGGGTCCTTCAACAAATGGAGAATATGGTGCTAGCGAGCACCAGCTGTGAGTCTGAGGTGAAGCATTTACTCACACATACCTTTGTGGCAGAAGGAAAGATGCAATTATAGGGGGTGGTATCCAGCTCCCTTTTCCTCTCTGGCTGCTCTTTCTTTATATTTGTGAGTACATTCATAATTTACCAGAGTTAAGCACACTCCTTTACAAGAGTAAATGTATTAAAACTATCTACGTGATGAGAAGAATTTTCAGGCTTTTCGTGGAGAAACTTAGGAATATTNTTTGTTTTCAGGGGAAAAGAAAAAATGTCCCTTTCAAAGTATTAAAAAAATAAAATTAAAATACTGTATCTCTTTGTTTAAAGCTTCTAGCACAGCCTTGGATATAAGTGTAGTGTATTTTTTTAAGCCTCCAAGACAGTGAGGTAAGGTTTTTAAAGGATTAAGTTTGAGTAGAGGCTGGCGCTATGAAGGAATGCCATCCAGATGCTTTGTTTCATATTCACTGCATGAAGGCCCATTCTTTGGCGCATCAGATGTGCCACAAAGGTCTGAAAAGGGTATTTTTTTCTTATTTTTTAAGTATTGTTGGTCATAATTTGCATCTGAAAACCTTTCCTGATTGGTGAAAGCATTTGTGAAAATGATGTCATTTAGAAATAGGTTTCTGTTTTCAACATGTGCTTTTATAATCTGTTTAAGCACCATATTTCCCAAGTAGATATTCCCAAAATGTTGCCAAAACAACTTATCTTGGCAGGTTGTTTCCCATAGTTGTTTATATCTCATGTTTTCATTTATTTCTTAGACCATGAAGCAACTTGTCCTCATGGTCTACCCATCTTGTCCCCATCTCCAATACTTGTGCATTAGTAGCTTTTAGTTGCTATTTGTATTTAGACACAATTTCTTTCAAACAAGGCACTAGAAAATTATTGCTACTTGCTGCATATTTAGTGCATTAAAAGTTAAAAGAGCTGTGCAAAAGAACTTTGCTTAAGGATTAATCGCATCTGTGATGCAGGGGATAAGAGATCCTCACCTGTCAGTAAGGCTTATTACTACTTATACCAGCTGAATCTGAGTGTTTAAGTACCTTCCTCTGAAAGTGACTTTTACTTGGTGGGAGCTGAAATGAGGATTTCTCTGGCCCTTAAAGTAATATTTTACAATGAAGATTGCATAGAGAATGGTAATTTTCTCACTCTTTACACCTGTTAAATCACATTTTATGTAAAAATAAAGTGGAATCCCCTGTAAAGCTATTTTTCAGTATGAGCTACTGCTGTCATTGCAACTGCAGTTCTGCAGGATGATGAATGGGACAGGGAATTGATTCATGTAGCTGTGACTGGGAGGGAACACAGCCCTGTGGTCCACAGACCCATTTTTCTATTAGTCTCATCTATTCTAGAACTGTAGGTTCAGTTCACTGCATAAATCAGAGACTCCGTGTATCATTTTCCCTCAACTCCCTTTCCATTTTGAACTGCAGGCCACTGCAAATTCCCTTCAGCTTTCAAGGATACTTTCTTTCTTCCCCATTTCCATCCATTTTCTCTCTTCTTTAAGAAGTCAGAGTTGCCTTTTCACACTTGAATTGGTACATGAATTAATTTCCACCTAGAAGAGGGCTCTGGGAGCACTTGGGAACTCCCCAAGACTTCACAATACCTATGCACACACCTGGCTCCCCTGCCTTCTTCCTTGCAAAAGCACCAGGAGCTGCTGCTAGGACATCCCTTGG
>VZTZ01013346.1:2401-20569 GCA_013400955.1 Drymodes brunneopygia | reverse complement strand
TCAGAGAGGGGTCTCAGGACATTCTGTGGCTTTAATTGCAGCATTTTATCACAGCTGAGTAATCACAGAAGCAGCAACAAATTCAGGAGCATCAGTTTTCCCAGGAATTATTAATTAAGTAGCCAGAATTGAACATATGAAGGATTTTCCTGCAAGGACTTTTGGCTGGGTTTGGATAGAATCAATCTCTTGATAATAATAATAATGGTGGTAATAATAACAATAACAACAAAACAACAACAATAATAATAGTAATAATAATAATAATAATACTAATACCCCCAAATTAAACACAGTTATTTAAAGCTGAATTCAGGAAGTTGCTCATGAAAATCCCATCAACATCTGGAATATTTTCTTATTTTAGCTAAACCCAGATTACTGAACTTCCCATTCTTTGGTACAAGGCTGAAATTACAAATTCCCAGCCCTAACACAATTTACTGATTAAAAGGTCTCAGTCATGATTTTGGGATTTATTTCTGGAGGCTGTTTCAGAAAGCTGGTGTGGAATTGTTTGTGATATTTGGGTTGCAGTTGGAAATTCAGAATTTTTTATTTGTTAAATAATGATATTTCTGAATATTTTGCTGATGCTGGATATGGGGTTGTGTTTAAATCAGACCAAATTCACAGGTTGGATACTTTTCCTGGACAGCTGCTCCAGAGTCAGATTTTAGTTCTGTTTTTTCGTAGGAAACAGAGGAAATTTGTTCAAACTAAAATTTGTTGCTGTCTTCTGTTCATGCCCCTTTTAGTAGGAAAAACTTGAAATATTTCTCTGGCAGAGTTTCACTGCCAGGGGAAGGAATCATTAAGGACTTCAGTCCATGAGGAAGTTTTCAAAACATCAGAGATCGACTTTTGGGGAAAGTAATTGATGATAATTCCTTTTTAAAAAAATATTTCTTTGAGTTATGAACTTTAAAATTTTATGTTGAAAAATTCACTCACAGAATTATACACAAAATTTTTGTTGCTGTGTCTTGGGAATGTCCTGTAAAACAGGGATGGACAATGGGATTTGCTGAATTTTGCTGTATCAAAAAATATCTGCAAGATGTAACTGGTTTGGTTTTTTTTTTTTTGAGCTAGAAAGTTTTGTGTTACATTGCAATACACAAAATTCGAAATTATTTTTAAGCTCAGTAAAGCCACTGCAGAGTGCTGAGAAATGGTGCTGCTTGTGGAATTCCAGACCAGCTTCAGGAGATTGTTGTGGTGCCTTCACTCTTACGTTTTGTGTAAAAAAATAAACCTTTATTATTCATATACAAAGAAAGGAGAATCATTTCCCTCCCTCCAAGCCCCAGAATTACTCCTGGCAATTTCAGTGCTCTCACCCTTGGCATTTCTAAACGGTGCAAGGTTGGGCTTGTTTGTTTTCTTGGGAGTTGCCTTTTGAAAATCAAATATTGTATTTCAATTACTCAGTACCAGCAGCCTGTATGCAGAGGAAGTTATAGGAACATAATAATGATAATATTTTATTGATAAATTGGTGTTTTATCACTAAAACAATGATAAGTTTTCCCACCATTTCAAAAAACTGAGCTGTACATGAACTTCGGTTGTAGCCAAAGGGACAGAATGCAAACGCACTGTAAATATAAAATAAAAATGAAAATGCTGAGTATTTATTCTCATGTATTTCTTTAATTATGGATTAATTTCAGAGTTTGAGGGGGAAGAAAAAAGGATGTTATCTGTGTTATTTCTTTGCCGTTTTGTTATTTGTTATTGGGTGTTGTTTCTTGGGCAATTTTAATGGAGCTCTTGAAAAAAAAAATGAAATAAAATGCTGTGTTTGAATCCTGCCTTTCTGCTTTGATCTGTCACGAAGTGAGCACACAAACTCCTGGAGTTATGATGGAAATAGGTTGAGCCCGTGTGCGAAATCCGAGAGGAAAACTCCCTCATTTCAGAACAGGATGCTTTAACTCCAGAGGTGCTCCCAAAATCCCTGCTGCTCTAAGAAGGAATAAATAAATAAACAGAGGAAACTGCAGCCACTCCAGGATTGCTGAGGATGATGCAGCTCAGTTTTCCTGGAGTGATTCCACACACGGATTCTCTACAACCCATTCTCTGTCATTAACAGCATCAATAAACTATCGATTAATAATTTTGATTATTTTTCTGCAATCATCCCTACTGCCAGCATTTGAATAAAAGCCTTTCTTTAGTGTTGTTGGGAAAAAAAAAAGCCTCATTTATATCTTAGAGAGAGTTTAGAGAGAGAGTCCTTGGAATTGTGCGAGGGATCCATCAGGAACTGCGGCCGGAGCAGAGTTTGGGAGGGAAATCGGGAATCCCAAATGCTCCGCGAGGACAATGGGGACATCCCACTGCCACAGGGCAGGGATGGATGGGATTTTGGGATTTTGGGAAGGAATTCCTGGCTGGGAGGGTGGG
Source organism: Drymodes brunneopygia (assembly GCA_013400955.1). Classification (NCBI taxonomy): domain Eukaryota; kingdom Metazoa; phylum Chordata; class Aves; order Passeriformes; family Petroicidae; genus Drymodes; species Drymodes brunneopygia. Next base: position 18,154 of record VZTZ01013346.1, on the reverse strand, counting down.
GACGAGCTGGGATGGAATTCCCAGAGAAGCTGGGGCTGCCCCTGGATCCCTGGAATGTCCAAGGCCAGGCTGGTTGAGAGGGAAGGGATGGGCATTAACGACTCTGAAATGGGTCTTGATGTCTCCACCAACTTCAAGCGGCTGAAGTGCTGCAGAACCCAAACATTTCGGCTCCTGGCACAGACAAGTGGGGTCTGCACCAGGCTGAACTCCTGAAGTTTGGGGTAAAACAGGAGCTTCAAGGGTGAATATTTGACAGGCAGTTCGGGAAGGCTGCACCTTCCTGATCCCTCTGCCAGTGGGGAAAGGGACAGGGACACCAACGGCCCCAGTTCGGGAGAGGAGGAGGCTGCGCCCTCCGAAACTTCGAGAAAGGAAACGTTGGCTTTGTCAACGGCCTCTGTCCCTTTATTCGAACTGAAATCGAGGGCTCCTCAGTCTCCTTTGTGGACACGGCATTTTCCTAGCGGGATTTTCTGCACAAATGAGGATCGTTTCTGGATCCTTCCATTGTCCGGGTCCTGCACTCGCAGGAGGAGCTGCAGGTGCCACTCCCAGTTTTTGAGTGACCGGCTCCCTTCGGTGCAGGCGGCACCGAGCGATTTTTGGGGTACCCAGGACTGCCCAGGAGACAGAAGAGAGGCGGATTAGGGGATCCATGAGGAGTCGGCAGGGAAGGACCACTGGACATGGATGAGCAGGAAGGGAAAATCGGGAAGGATCGCATCAAATCTCCCCGGTGAGTCCCAACCTCGAGGGCGAAACAGGGCAGGGCACCCAGGGTGGGCGACAAAGGAAAGTCCAAAAAGGGTCTCGACTTTCCCTATGACAATCCCAAAATACCTCCGGAGGGTTCTTTAGGAGAAGCTTGAGATGGTTTGCACATTCTCACAGAGATAATTAAGGACATGGAGGACTGGAGGGGGCAGAAAGAGGCACCGAGAAAGGGCCTCGCCATTCACGCCCAGAGCTGCAATGTGCCGTTGGGAATTGCAATTTGTTTGGGAAAGGATTGGTCCAAGGGGAGTGTGGAGAAATATGGATAAGGCAAATATCAACAGGAGGCTGTGTGATAAGGAAAGAAAAGAGAAACACGGAGGACTGGGAGGTTTTCCGCCTTATCTTGCAAAATCGTCAGTCTAATGCAGGGCTGGCTGCAAGGCTTTTGTGTTTCCGGCTTCCAGGAGAGGGAAAAACGGGGAGGTTTTGTTCTTTCCCCCCAGCCCTGCCAGGGCGGAGGATTTGGGTTTGTCCGCTTGTTGTTCAGAACTTACAGGGGATTTTTATGGTGAGGATTTCGAGGGCAGGAGCAGAAATGCGGGACCGAGCAGGGGCTGCGGGGCAGCCGGGGCTCAGCGATTGGGAAGGAATGAATGTAAAAAAAGAACATTCGTAAAAAAGAACATTAGGAACAGATCATTAGTGGTGTGAGGCTCTCCTGTTGTAGCCGGGGGCTCGCTGGAGCCCTGGCTGGATGGAGGCGCAGCTCGATGGGTGAGGGGGTTGGATTGGGTGTGAACGACTCTGAGATGGGCCTTGATGTCTCTGCTGACTTCAGGTTTGCCGCAGAGCCCAGATATTTTGGCTTCTGAAAGAGACAAATGGGGTCTGCTCGAGGTTGAACTCGTGAATTTTGGGGTAAAATGCCAGGTTCGGGGCGGATACGGGGCAGGCGGTTCGGGAAGGCTGCGCCTGCCTGGTACCGCAGCAATGGGGAAGCGAGGAGGGCGAGATGCGGCCGGGAATTTGGGATAAAAACCTCGAGGTTTCCAAACCTCGAGAAAGAAAACCCCGCAGACTCTCTCCCTTTGTTCCACAGTAAAGTTGCAGGTCTCCTCTGTCTCCTTTATGGCTTTTCCCAGCGGGATTTTCCATACACTGGGACAGTGGAAGTTGTCCCTCTGCCCATGGCAGGGGTGGAACTGATGGAGATTTCAGGTCCCTTCCGACCCAACCCATCCTGTGATTCCACATCCTCCTCTAATTCTCCTTTCTGCCTGAAAGGGATTCGGATTCCAGAGAAGCTCTGTGAGAGAATTTGTGTGCAGTAGGAAAGCAGAATATAGGAAGCTGCAGAATACAGAAAAGCTGTATTATATGAAAAGCTCCAGAGTATAAATTTAAAAACCGTACAAAAATCTTTATTTATAGATTTCGGTTTTAGTCATCCAACTCTTTAAGGCTGCAGACAACAAGACAGATGAGATTGCTCTGGGGAAACGCTCCAAACACACCCAGCTCTTTATATATGGCAGATGGCTCTAGAAACATACACATAACTCCATTTAGGAATATTTTTATTTGTTACCAATTACTAAATATGTTATTAAGTCACTTTGTGGCAGCCTGGTTTTCAGTTGTTAACCTGAGTGTGCTGAAGCCAGAATGGGAATATCTGTATTTACTTCAGTTCATGGGAACAGAGAATCCCAGAATGTTTGGGATGGAAGGGACCTTAAATCCCATCCATGGACACTTCCAGGGATCCAGGGGCAGCCACAACTCCTCTGGTCATCAGTTCCATTTTTAATGATTTTTTTTCACTTTTATTTTCCTTAATTCTGTCAAAATTCAAGTAGGAACCCAAACATGGTTTAGAGATACCAGACAAGACAAATGAATGGCTGAAAGCAGATGTTTGGTGTTGTGTAACTTAAGTATTCACCAGCAACTTGTAGCAGACCCTGCTTTGTTCTCCTGACCAGGAATCTCAATTTTTAAAAAATTTTCCCTACTGAGATTTGCATATGGAAATGTTTCTTGTCTCAGTTGCTGGTGCTGTGATGGTGACAGTGACATCCTGTCCCCCTTGCCAGGAGCACAGCCCCGTGTTTGTGGATTTATTCCCAATAAATACATTTCAGTCCCTGCTGCTGGAATTGATGGGTTTTTGTTTTGAGGAGAGAAATCTTGGATATAGATCAGTGTGCTTCTAACAAGTTGTAAACAGGCACGGCATCTTTTCAAGTAACTGGGGCAGAAATCATGATTCATAAACTTCAGTAAACATGGACTTGGATAATTTTAAACCTTTCAAGGGCTATTTGTGCATTTGGGGGATTTGGAAATGAACCTCTCACACTATAAAAAAAATGGTAACAAAAAGGTCTGGGTTTCATCTTCACGTCTCCAAGTGCCTCTGCACGACTGAAGTGGAAGAAAATTCTAGAGATAAATATTCAAGGAGCAGGCTGACAACGATAATGAAGTTGTGGGCTATGACTGGAGAATAATGACATTTCTTGAAATGGCTTTGTGAAAAGAAGAGGCAAAATGTGTCTGGTTGTTGACAGAAAGAACATAAAAGAGATGAGCTCGAGACCAGTAATTTTTTAATATGTACAGCATGGGTGTTTTATAACAAAACAGCATTATGCCAAGTATTTAAATTAAATACAAAAAAATTACATTATTAGGTGAAAAAACCTCCATCTGATGCTCGAACGTTTCTAAATCTTTTCAAATCCTGATTCACTTCTGTCAGCTGTGATGCTTTATGGGGAGGAATTGTCCCCACAGAACAAAAGGGAGTAGAGGCAATGTATTATTTATAAAGGTTGTTCATGATAATGATTCTGGAGAGAAAACATGAACGCAGTGAGAAGTCCTGGCTATGCTGGATTAGGGAAAAAGGGCAGGATGGCAGCTCAACTTGGAGCAGCAGCTTTGGTTTTATATTTGCAGTTGGGAGCTCCCTGCATTTTGGAAGGAGGTTTTTATCCCCAGCCCTTGAGGGACCTGAATAAAAACATCAGGAGAATGAGGGAAAATTGGTGGCCAGAGAGCCAAAAGCTCCCCTGTGTGAGGGCACAGCCAGAGGGGAGGGATGGGACATCCAGAGGGACCTGGGGAGGTGGCACCAGTGACTCCTGAAGGTGCTGGTCCTGCACCTGCTCAGAGAACCCCAGCACAAACCCGGGCTGGGTGGAGAAGGGATGGAGAGAATCCTTAGGAGGAGAAATTGGGGATGTTGGTTGAGGAGAAGTTGGACATTTCCCAGCCGTGTTCCCCTGGAGAAGGGAAGGCTCCAGGGAGAGCTCAGAGCCCCTGGCAGGGCCTGAAGGGGCTCCAGGAGAGCTGGAGAGGGACTGGGGACAAGGGATGGAGGGACAGGACACAGGGAATGGATCCCAGTGGCAGAGGGCAGGGATGGATGGGAGATTGGGAAGGAGGAATTCCTGCCTGGGCTGGAATTGCCAGATTTGCTGTGGCTGCCCCTGGATCCCTGGAAGTTTCCCAGGCCAGGTTGGATGGGGCTTGGAGCAGCCTGGGACAGTGGAAGTGTCCCTGGCAGGAGGATGGGACAAGATGATCTTTGAGCTCCCTTCCAACCCAAACCCAAAAATGATTTTAATTTGAGGAAGTTGTGCCCTACACCAGATCTGTGACACATCCCTGCCAGGTGGGAGCTTGGTGTGACTGATTGAAAGGTTTGAGCTCTTTCATTTCCATGTAATCAGTGAGGCAGATATTTAAACACGGCAGTTAAAATGTGTATTAAGACATTGAAGGGCTGTCTGGCTTGGGGAGCACTTGGAAAATTCCTTTTGAGAGCAGTTTTTGTGTTTTCAGGAGATTCAGTTCTAGTTTGGCCCTTTGGGAAAGGTGTCATTTTCTTGCGTGCTTGGTTTTTTTTGGTTTTTTTTTTCTCATGCTTGCCAAGCTCTGTATCTCTAGTTCAATATTTTTATTAAAAACCAGGTTCAGAAGTAAATTTTACTTTGGCAGTCTGTCTTCACCTCTGCAGAATAAAACACTGCTGTTTGCTGTGCAAACAGAACCCCAGAGGAGCCTCCAAACACGACCTCAAAGCTCCCTGACTTATGAAAAAAATCCACAAGAAAGGAGATTCCTCTCCTTCAGTATTTTTACTGTATTCTCTATTAAAAGCATAGATGGCATTGGATAAAAATTATGAGATTAATGAGATCTGCATATCTTACCGCAGCATTTTACCTCCTCAAAGCTGAAAACAGTTTTCAAGAATAAGCACAGCATGGATCAAAGCTCCACAAATAAATAAGGGGTTTGTTTGGTGGGGTTTTCTTTTTTTCCTAACTCAGTAATTTGAGCTCTGAGCTTCCAATGGCCACGACAGAAACAAATCCCTGTGCTGGAGTGACCGAGATCCCAAAAATTCCTGGAGTGTGAGGGGTGATAGGCACAGCAGGGTGGGAAGTGCAGGGGTGAGGCTTTGGGGAGGGCACTCCTTGTGTCCCACCTGGGCTTTGGATTCATGTTGGGACCTCCAGGAGTCACCTGGGGGGTTTGGAGAAATCTCTGGAGGCAAACAGGGAAAATCCTCCTCTGGGAGTTGCTGCCTCATCACTTGGGATTCAACTGAAGGCCATGGATTCTTCTTCTTAAAGCAGTGGAAGAATTGAAATTTTTTTTTTTTTGGTGAGAACCTAACAGGTCTCTTGTGAAGGGATTTTTTGGAATGTTCATCCCTCCTCAAAGATCTGCAGGATCTCAAACACAACCCCTGGGCAGAGCTGTGGGACCTGAATGTGCTGAGCTGCTGAAAGCCAGGTGCCAACCAGGAAACTGATCCCAAAGGGTGGGGAAAAGAAACCTTGGAGCAACCTGGGATAGTGGAAGATGAGCTTTAAGGTCCCTTCCAACCCAGACTGTTCCCTGATTCCATGATTGGGTTTTGCAGCCTGGAATGCTCAGATTTGGGATCCGAGCTCCAGTTGTGGTGCCACCCATATCCAGCTCTTGAAATGTTTAAACAAACAAACAAATTAATTTACAGCTCTCAGATGCAGGGCCCGTTTTCCTGCTCTCAGAAAGCTGGCAGGACTTTCCCTCTGAGTAAAACTCAGACACATTTGTAGAACACGACTGAGTGAACAGAAATAACAGAAGAATATTTATCCAGCTTTTCCCTTGAGTTTTGTAATGCTTATTCAGGCGAGTGGCTATTTTTTTTTTAACTTTATTGCTCCTTTGCCTGTCACTTAGGCAATTTGAAATATCATCCCTTTTCAAAATTCGTGTTTGGAAAATAACACAGTGAAAGAAAAGTGGAGGCTTGAAAGGAGGGAGGGGAGAGATGTGGCAAACTCTGAAATGGCAAATTGCTTGGCTGCAGTGGGGACAGGAGGTTTTGGTGTGTCCAGAGGCACAGAAAATGTCATTCTGTGAGCTGGGATGTGTTGGAGAGGTGAGAAGGGTCCTGATGATAATTTCCTTTTGCTTCCCAGCTACACTTGGATTTCTCCTCTCATTTAAATGTGCTCATCTCCTAATTGCTGCTGATTGACCCCGTTGTTGCATTAATTTCTCCCCTCCTTTCCAACATTGGAACAGGTACCAGCAGCCAAACCAGAGCTGAACACCCTCACACTGCCCAGGAAATGCAGCCCTGGTGGAAAGTTGATTTTTCCGTGTGACATCACTGCTCTTCAGGTGCCAGCAATTGTAAACATCCCTTGTTTTCCATTCTTTGTGCCCTTAATCTCATTAGGGGAATATCAGACGTTAAATCTCTTAAGTAGCATTAGAGGGGAGTGTGTTCATCCATAACATCTGAGAATGCCAGTCAGCTCTTGGCACCCCCCTGCTCCTAAAGGTTTTGCTGGTTTTGCAGCTGAAAAATGAGATTTGATTCCTGGAGGGCTTTGCTGGCAAAGGTTGGGAGGGAAGGAGCTGAGTGGGAGTGATGGGGTAAATTTAGGAGGAGGAGGAGGAGGAGGAGGAGGAGGAGGAGATGCAGTGGGGCAGAGGCTGCCCCTGTGCCAGCCCAGCCTCTCCCCAGAGCTCTCCAAAGCAGGTTTGAGGCTGGGATGGGGGAATGATGATGGAAAGGAGGTGATGGTTGGACAGGGTCATGGGAGGGATGTGCAGCATCCCCTGCCCACAGAGCTTTCATCTGAACCCACCCTGTGCCAGCCCAGCCTCTCCCCAGAGCTCTCCAAAGCAGGTTTGAGGCTGGGATGGGGGAATGATGATGGAAAGGAGGTGATGGTTGGACAGGGTCATGGGAGGGATGTGCAGCATCCCCTGCCCACAGAGCTTTCATCTGAACCCACCCTGTGCCAGCCCAGCCTCTCCCCAGAGCTCTCCAAAGCAGGTTTGAGGCTGGGATGGGGGAATGATGATGGAAAGGAGGTGATGGTTGGACAGGGTCATGGGAGGGATGTGCAGCATCCCCTGCCCACAGAGCTTTCATCTGAACCCACCACCCAAATTGAACAGCTCTTTTTACTGCAGGAAATCACTCATTTCTTCCTCTTGGCAGCTTTTGCTACTTGGAAAAAGAGATTTTTTAGTATTGCCCTTCATGCTTCTCTCTTCTTCTTTGCCTTCTCATTTCCTTTTCTGTCCCACAAAGAGATTTTTTAGTATTGCCCTTCATGCTTCTCTCTTCCTCTTCTCCTCCTCGTTTCCTTTTCTGTACCACAGAGATATTTCTTAGCATTGCCCTTCATGCTTCTCTCTTCCTCTTCACCTCCTCATTTCCTTACCTCTCCCACCTTTTTCCACACCCATTCTTCCTCCTTCCCCAACCCAGCCTTGCAGAAAAAAAAATTAATGAATAACTTCTAAATTATATGAGGCAAAAGTCTCATGCCCTTCGTCTTTCCAGTCGTTTCACAGCTTTGCTTTGCTGCTGGTGGTTTTTTTGCCTTGGAAGGATTGTAGCTACTCCAGGCAAATCTTTGTATCTTCATTAAAACAGAGGCTTTTTTAGTTCTGCCGTGTGTAATTTTAAAGCTTCTGTCTCTGAAAGTAACAAAAACACCCCTCAAAAATAAGGCACAAAACAAGAAAAAAAATTCTGGATGTAATTCTCTGCCAGAGCCAGCAGTGAAGGCAGGAATCTGGTGATGGTGAGGTTGTGTGGAGCCTTCCTGTGCAAAACAGAAAAATATGCTCTTGTTGGTTAAAAAACTTTGAGAAGAAATAGGAACTATGATGATTGCTGCAATTCTTTGGAAGAAAAACTGATCCTAGATGAGGTTCAGGGGTTTATCAGCCCCTTTTTCATAGACTGAGCTTGTTCTGCCCCATCAGAGTTTTCCCCAGTTAAAAAAAGAAAGTTGATTGTTACAAGCTGGACTTTCATTTGACAAATACCACAATAGACCTTTGATCAAACAGAGACTGAGGCTAAAAGCTTTATTTTCTGTCAAATTTCTAAGCACCTTGATGTGAAATTTTGTTTTACCCCCAAACCCACGGGTTCTGTTTTTATAAAATCCACTCTATTTTCCTAAAAAACATGTCAAAGAGAGTTTGATGTTGTGGTTGTGCTGCACAAGAAGTTTCAGATGAGAAAAATCAGTAAAATCACTGTTGCTCAGAGCACGGCCGTGGACTGAAAATCCAAAATTTAGTCTTGCAAAGCCACCTGGCTGCAGTTGATAGTAAAATCTACTGTTAACCCCTTTTCTGTAATGTAATTAAAGCACTGCTGGGTGATCTGGTTTAGTGTGGCCTGGCTGCTCCCCGGGAGCACAGCCCTTTGTGCCCAATAATCCTGCCCTTTGTGGCCAGGCCCGTGAAACCTTGGTTAAAAGATTTGAAGATCCCCTTAATCCCTTCCCTGATGAGACACCCATTGCTGGAAGCTGGGGGGAAAGGTCCATCTGGCTTGCAGCATCTGTGTTTACACTGCAAAATCAGTAAATACAGCACGGAGCTGCCAAGAATTGCCTTCAGTCAGAAACTGAGAGACATTGTTTGGTTATTGTTCCTGGGGTTTGCACACACCCCAGGGGCTGGGATTGCAAATCAGCCCCAGGGCAGAGCTGAAGGTGCAGCACTGTTGCACTGCTGGAAACAGAAGAAACACACAGGTTCCAGAGCAGCAGTTGGATCTCCAGGCAGGACCAACCAAAAAGGCCCTGCCCTTCTTTATTCTCTTATTTATATCTGTTTCTAAAGATAATCAGGGATTGGTCAAAGAGGTTAACACCTCTGTAAGTTTACAGGATAAAGACACGGTCAATCATCTTTCTCCCCCTCAGGGGAAAGGAATGAAAAACAATCTACAAGTGCAAAACAATCCCGGCCAGTTGGGAAAAACAAGGACTGCGTTTATAGAAAGTGAATGGGAAACTTGTACTACAAAGTTACAACCATGGAACCCTGCAAAAGCAGGGTGACACAGCACAGCCCCCCTAAAACCTGAAAATATTCCCACAGAAGGGCTCTGGCCAACCCAGCACTGCAGTGGGGTCTGGGCTCCACACCAAGGGCATTGTTCATTCTGGGATTCACATGGATGGATGATGGAATATTGGATATTCCCAATTCTGCCGGTGATTTAAAGGCTGGAGAGAGTCACTCCAGAGGCTGGTGGGGAAGGAGGGTCCCAGGCAGCTCCTGGTTACTCTGAGTGAGGTGTCAGTAAGGAGATGCTGTAGCTGTCCCAGCAATAAATCTGTTCAAAGCTGGAGAAACACAAGCACAGCAATGTGAGAAGGACCTGGAGCTGCTGCAGAGAGTCCAGAGGATCCCACAGAGCTGCTCCAGGGCTGGAGCCCCTCTGGAGCCAGGCTGGGAGAGCTGGGAATGTTCCCCTGGAGAAGGGAAGGCTCCAGGGAGAGCTCAGAGCCCCTTGCAGGGCCTGAAGGGGCTCCAGGAGAGCTGGAGAGGGACTGGGGACAAGGGATGGAGGGACAGGACACAGGGAATGGATCCCAGTGCCAGAGGGCAGGGATGGATGGGAGATTGGGAAGGAGGAATTCCTGCCTGGGCTGGAATTGCCAGATTTGCTGTGGCTGCCCCTGGATCCCTGGAAGTTTCCCAGGCCAGGTTGGAATAACCCTGGGACAGTGGAAGTGTCCCTGCCCATGGCAGGGATGGCCCTGGGTGAGCTTTCAGGTCCCTTCCAACCCAAACTTTTCTGAGATTCTGTGTATATCAAGAAATATAAATTGAATTCTCTGGCACATCGCATGGCTTTAATTTTAATCTGTTTCTGGTACTGAAAATCATTTTAACTTCTTGTTAAATTTGTATTTCTGCTTAGAAAACTGCCAACAACCCCCTCCACTCCAAACACATTTTTTATTGTTCACTGTTGCTGTTTGTGTAACTGCAGTGCCTGGGGAGTGAAGCTGCAGAACATGGGCTGCTCTGCAATGTTTTGCTCAGATTTTGAATTAAAAGTGTCCCCTAGACGGGGCAATTCAGTTTTAAGAGATGATTTAAGCACGAAGCCACTAAAAAAGGGAAGGCCCTGGCAGCACTGGGATGAAATGGATCCATTTGGCAGGCAGGGGCTTAAGCAAAACATCATTTTTGAAATAGGTAACACCCACAGGAAAATCTCCAGGTGGGGTTTGAAAGAGGGCAAGTGGGTAACTTGTGCAGGGAATAATTTCCACGTGTGTGGAACAGCAGCAGAGGAAATATCAAATATATATTTGAACAATGAGAAAAGCAGACAGAGTGTGGTTTATGGGCTGGACTGGGGTGGAAATCACTCTTGGAGACAGCAAGAGGGAGATCTGGGGACAGAGGGAGATGCTGAGTAACTCTGAGAACGATTTTAGCTCCATTTAGGGGGAATTTGAGGCCAGGGCCTGGCAGTGGAGCTGAGGGGTGGCCCAGGGGAAGGTGAGCAAAGCCCCAGGGAGCCACAACTGCAGGGCTTTGATAGAGAAAGAGCTTCTCACATGGGCACAGTCTGGGTGTGAGGCTTTAAAAGGGATTAATGTTAATGATGCCATCCATTAAAAGGGTGGCAGAGAGAGCAGAGCCTGTGGAGTGTCCATCCCTCACATAAAACACCTCAAGTTTGTCCCTCTGTGTTTCCCAAGGAGGTTTGGGGAAGAGAAGCTGAATTCTGGGGAATAAATCCATTTGTGAGTCATTAATCCACCAATTTCTGTGTGTGGGCACATCAGCCAGAGCAGCACTGTGGACAGGGGTCTGTGGGAAATGTGTGTGGAAAAAACCCAGGAATTGCAGCCTGGAGAACAGAACAGGTTATATAAATCAGGTGAGAAAGGCCAGTGAGTGATGTGATTCACCTCACATTAAACACCTGAAGTTTGTCCCTCTGTATTCCCAAGATTTGGGGGAGAGAGGCTGAATTTTGGGAAATAAATCCATTTGTGGGTTATTAATCCACCAATTTCTGTGTGTGGGCACATCAGCCAGAGCAGCACTGGGGTGGACAGGGGTCCGTCCTTCCCCTGAGTGTCAGGAATTCCTGCAGAGCACAGGGATTGCTCAGGGAAATGTGTGTGGAAATAAGCCAGGAATTGCAGCCTGGAGAACAGAACAGGTTAAATAAATCAGGTGAGGAAGGCCAGTGAGTGATGTGATTCACCTCACATAAAACACCTGAAGTTTGTCCCTCTGTATTCCCAAGATTTGGGGGAGAGAGGCTGAATTCTGGGGAATAAATCCATTTGTGAATCATGAATCCACCAATTTCTGTGTGTGGGCACATCAGCCAGAGCAGCACTGGGATGGACAGGGGTCTGTCCTTCCCCTGAGTGTCAGGAATTCCTGCAGAGCACAGGGATTGCTCAGGGAAATGTGTGTGGAAATAAGCCAGGAATTGCAGCCTGGAGAACAGAACAGGTTAAATAAATCAGGTGAGGAAGGCCAGTGAGTGATGTGATTCACCTCACATAAAACACCTGAAGTTTGTCCCTCTGTATTCCCAAGATTTGGGGGAGAGAGGCTGAATTCTGGGGAGTCAATCCATTTGTGAGTTAATTATACACCAATTTCTGTGTGTGGGCACATCAGCCAGAGCAGCACTGGGATGGACAGGGGTCTGTGGGAAATGTGTGTGGAAATAAGCCAGGAATTGCAGCCTGGAGAACAGAACAGGTTATATAAATCAGGTGAGAAAGGCCAGTGAGTGATGTGATTCACCTCACATTAAACACCTGAAGTTTGTCCCTCTGTATTCCCAAGATTTGGGGGAGAGAGGCTGAATTTTGGGAAATAAATCCATTTGTGGGTTATTAATCCACCAATTTCTGTGTGTGGGCACATCAGCCAGAGCAGCACTGGGATGGACAGGGGTCTGTGGGAAATGCGTGTGGAAATAAGCCAGGAATTGCAGCCTGCAGAACACAACAGGGTAAATAAATCAGGTGAGAAAGGCCAGTGAGTGATGTGATTCACCTCACATAAAACATCTGAAGTTTGTCCCTCTGTATTCCCAAGATTTGGGGGAGAGAGGCTGAATTCTGGGGAATAAATCCATTTGTGAATCATGAATCCACCAATTTCTGTGTGTGGGCACATCAGCCAGAGCAGCACTGGGATGGACAGGGGTCTGTCCTTCCCCTGAGTGTCAGGAATTCCTGCAGAGCACAGGGATTGCTCAGGAAAATGTGTGTGGAAATAAGCCAGGAATTGCAGTCTGGAGAACAGAACAGGTTAAATAAATCAGGTGAGAAAGGCCAGTGAGTGATGTGATTCAGGAGGAGTCAGGTGAGATGGGGTTGGAGATTGGACTGAGATCACAGCTCAGATATTCCCTGGGTGAAACAGGGATTTGGGGAGGCTCCCACTGCAGAGTCCATCAGGTCTGGAGAGGGGAGATCTGATCCTTACCAAAATCACTGCATATCTGTCCCCTAGGAATGCCACACGTGCTCATCCATCCACCCTTCAGTTCTGACAAAGTGCTTGCAAGATTATTCCTAAAACTTGGAAAATCACCTGCTTTTATCCTCAAAAATTCCCTCTTAAAGCTGCTTGTGGTCCCTCAGAATTACCACACAAAACTGGGGGTCTCACCCAATATTCTGAGGTGGTTTCAGTTGCCTAAAAATTATTTGGGGGAGCAAATCCTGGAGGAGCAGCCGTGTAAAAATAGCAGAGGGAGGCTGGAAAAGCAGAGGTGGGAATGCTCATTTGGGAGTGGGCTGGGCCAGGATCCTGTGAGACGAGATTTTCTTGGTTTGCAATTGATTATCCTGGCAGATCAGCAGCAATTGCAGGAGCTGATGCTGCACCTCAGCTCCTGAGTGCAGAAATGCAGCCTGGGCAGGCAGGGGAAACATTCCCAGTCTGGGGAAAATGGGGATAAAGAAAGTCCTTTGGGTTTTGTCAAACAGAGAAAAAAAAAAAACCAAACAGATAATATCTGTTATACTTGAAAAACAAAGCAAAATATTGGACCAATTCTAAGAAATGTTTTGTTTTCTATTTTTAATATGGATTTTTTGATGTTCTTATTCTTTTTTCCCATTCTTCTCACCAGCAAGAGCTGTGGGAATTACCTGGGTAACTCCAGTCCTGGTGCCATGGTTCATATTTTTTTTAGCAGATAAATAAATTGCTGTGTCAAAGCATGAAAATTTTGCTCCATTAGTGCAGGAGAGAGGAGCAACAGGTTGATCAAACCCCTCTGCCAAATTAAATCTGATTCAGATGAAGATGAGTAAAGAGCTGATTCTTGGAAAAATGAATGTGTGAAAAAAATCAGTGAAAAAGCAACTTTTGGGGGGGGGTTTGAGGGATTTCTGGTTTCCAGGACATCTGGAATGGGAGAAGGGAAGGCAAATAAATCCACCAAGGAACAACTCCTTGTTACCTTTGGAGGCAGAAAGATGAGAACATCTGAGCCAGTGGGTAGCAAAGAATGTCAGTTATGTTCTAATCTAGACTGGTGAATAAAAAGATAATCATCAGTAAATTAGAAGAGGTGTTGAAAGCTCAGTTAATTATAGGAAATGAGGAAATTAGAGTGCTGAGTCTGACTGTTTCTGATTCACTTGTTCATTTAAAAAAAAAAAAAAGAATGGTGAGGTTTTTTGTCATCTGTGCTTTTGGCTCAGGTATGGAGTGATAGCACCAGGATTTTTTTTTTATTTGATTTAATTTTTAATAGCTCCTCAAATTAGGGTTTTGTCTTTGGCTGGGCATCATCTGGAGGAGATTGTGGTTTTAATGCATCTCTCTAAGGTCAGGAATTGTTTTCCACTGCACAGTTCCTGCTGACCATGAAGTGGAACACAAGAACTCTGCTGCCTCTTGAATCAGAGTTGTTTGTCCCAATGACTTCAAGAAAAAAATTAAAACTGTAGCTTGAGAATCTCCAGATCTTATTTTTAACTCATGATTAAATTCAGTGTGTGAGAGGGAGAAGTAGTTTGACCAGAGGAGTATTAAGAAATGTTTTAGCCAAGTTTTTGTGTCGTAAAAGGCATCGTTTATTTTTGCATTTATTTTAGGAATTTTCTATTTTTAGTCTTTTTTTCCCCTTTCTTTGAGTACTTGCCCAACAAACAGATGCATTTAAATGATCCATAAAGTCCCTTTTAGAGTTACCATCACCTACCAAATCTCTGATTTTTCATGGTTATTCTTGGGAGTAGCTTCTTTACGTGAAATGAATGAAAAACTCTTTGATTTTTCAGACCTGCTTATGCAATAATTCTGAGTAAACCCAAATCTTCCTTTCAGTGTGGAAATCACTTTTGAAACCACACTGGAATTACTGGACAAGGCACAGAGCAGTGGGATATTGACTGCTGGCAAAGGAATTGGGTGAAACAGAAATCCAGTGCTCCCCAGGAACTTGGAAAGTGCTTTCCTTATGTTTTTAGGGGACCTTTGCATTTCCTCAATTTACAGAGAGGTTCTTTAAATAGCAACAGCAGCAAATAATGATGCCTAAATAAATAATTCCAGATGGTCCAGATATGAAACTGCAATTCTGTTGGAAAGGGCAACGTTTCAACATCTCAGGGCCTCCCTGCAAGTTCAGGGGTAGAATATTGTCCATGTCAAACCCTTGTCTTTAAATCCATTTTTCCCTTTTTATGCTGAGATTTAAGATCCCTTCCAACCCAAATTACTCCAGGATTCTGTGATTCTGGGAGGAAAAGATTCAGGAGCAGAGTGATTTTTTTTTTTTTCCAACATTCTGTGGAATAAATCTCCTGCTCAAATGATAATTATAATAATTTGACAAGATAAGTTTTTTATCATCCTTTGATACACAGTTTTCAGGTCCAAATTCTGCTTTAGCCAGAGTAGCAATTGCAAAAGGTGATATTTCCATGGGAAAAGGTGAAGAGGAGGAGAAGTGCACCCCCAGACTTTTGTGTCAAAGTGGGGTTTGATCCTCCTCAATTCCTCTTTCCTGGTATTTTTAAATTTGGGATGATATTTTTAATTTGGGATGATATTTTTAATTTGGGATGATATTTTGGTGAGCCCAAGACAAGACGAAAATGAGTATTTTCCTGACTTTTTCCACACTGTGAGGGGTTTTCTTTAGTGCAGATAAAGGGAATTAAGCTGGATGAGATTCTCAGTTTTTCTGGGAAAAGCTGGGAATGTGCCCAGCTCAGCCCTTCAGCCTTGGGGCAGAGCTGCATCCCCTGGGCTGGGCTTTCAACTCCAGCCAGCAGCAAAATCTGTGCAATTGGGACATGGGGGTGACTTCAGGGGATAAAAATCTACCAGAATTATCCATGAGCTCCTTGTTGTGAGGGGACAGGGAAGGGGAAAACTCCAGTGAGCAGAGATCCAGTGCCCAGATCAGAGCAGCTGATCAATGGCCAGATCAGGGTCTGCTGATCAATGCCCATATCAGGGGCTGCTGATCAATGCCCAGATCAGGGGCTGCTGATCAATGCCCGGATCCAATACCCAGAGCAGGGCTGCTGATCAATGCCCAGATCCAATATCCAGATCAAGGCTGCTGATCAATATCCAGATCCAATATCCAGATCCAATGCCCAAATCAGGGGCTGCTGAGCAATATCCAGATCAGGGCTGCTGATCAATACCCAGATCCAATACCCAGATCAG
>VZTZ01013332.1:70385-91393 GCA_013400955.1 Drymodes brunneopygia | reverse complement strand
GCTCTCCCTTGTCCCAAAGGCTAATCCTTAGGTTGCCAGTGGGGGAGGAGCCAAGCCTCCAGGGAGTCCCCGAGCCAGGTAGAAGGAAAGGGTCGTTGAGGGTTTGTTCCCCTGAGATCCAAGCAGCTCAGCTATGGTCCGGCTAAGGCACAAACAAGGGAGAGACTCTCGGAGAGGTAACAACACGGCTTTAATCGGTTGGGATCCTCCTCACGAGAGCCCCGGAAGGGGGTCCAACATGAGGTTAAATACCAGAACAACAACCAATAGGAACAGGGACAGGGGGTGGAGTTGGGGAGGAGCCGGGCTGGCTCAGCCAGTAGGGTAGTATAGGAGGAGGGATCAGGGGTACAGGGCCAATGAACAACCAAGGAACTTAGAACTTTCTAGATATAAGGGTGGGGGGCAACTTGGAGTGACAAATGCTCTTAACAAATCAGAACATAATAAAACTGAAAGTCAGGATGACTCAGCAAGGTCTTCATAGATTGACGTCTCCTGGGCGGGATCCTGAGGACAGGACCCTTCCCACCAGGGGGAGGAGTCAGAAGCTTCGGGAGGAGCTTCGACAGGAAAGGCTACTCCCACATGATGATCTTCATGTTGTCTCTTTTCAGGAGTTACAGTGTCCTTCTAAATCCATTCAAACATTTTTGATGTCATGTAAAAATATGTTATAGCAGGAAGTAAAGCAGCAATCCACAGAAACTCTTAGTGTGGCAGGACAACTGCCCCCATCATCACCTCTTCCTGTGTGTCCCAGATAACTGGTGCATAAAGAGATAGCCCAAGGGCTCAGAGGCCCACAGGGGTCATCTCTGGTGCCAGGGGGCTCAAACCTCAGATAAGAATTAACATCTTAGTCTGCAGAGCTGATGTGGGAAGAGATTAAAAAAATTACTGACTTTAGAGTCACAGTTTTACACTACAAAAGATACACAAACTATCACTGAGGCAGAAGCCTCTTACACCCTGAAAGTGTTTGAACCTTCTCCCCCAGGTCTGGATGCAGGTTTCGTGGTGACTTCTCTGGAGACTGAGAGAAAGGATCTTGATGTGTGTCCCACCAGCAATTGGACATTAAGATACATTGAATCCTAAGCTTATAGTATTTCTTCACTAGCTGTAAGTGAAAAAGGTACCATTCTCGTGCACTGTATATTGACTACCAGTAGTCTTTCTTTTTGTTTTATTCCTGTGTAGTATTGGTTTACTTTAAGTCTTATGTCTGTTAGTTTCCTTGTCTATTAATAAATAATTCGTTCCATAATAGACAGAATCAGTCATCATTAAATGAACTTACACATGAGAGTGAGTTTTGGGGTGCTGGCCACCTCAATAAATTACTGCCTGCTGCTGGAGGCCTGGGCAAAAGACAAGGCTAATCTAACTCCCACATCCATTTGTGGCACATGGCTGTCTTATTTTTCATATTAATATATTCAGGTGTATACAACCACATGTTTGCAAATTAGTCTGTAGGACCTGGCAAAGTCAAGTATAGATAAATGCCTTTGTCTGTGCATATCAGGAATTGAGGCCATGGAAGAAAATTCAATACAAGAGCATGGATTTTATAGAAAGAACTGAAAGAACATATGTGCCAAACAATGTGTCCAAAACATCTCACCCTTCTCTGATATAAAGTCTTGTTTGCGTAGTTCCAAATCATTGACTCCTGTTAGAAGCAGTTTGAGTTTTCAGTAGTGTAACTGTTGTCAGAATTTAGCCTTTGGCTCTCTTTCTGTACTTTGAGAGAAAGATTACTCAGTTAGTTAAATAAATTAACCGGCAGCTAACACTTGGGTTTGGCCTGGTGTAGCTAAAGTTGGCTAAAACCTACTGAAGTGAGCAAAGCTGAGTGCCTGGATGTGTTGAAGAACGTGTTACTGTGCAAAAGGTTTTGCTAGAATGGGGAGGACATATTCGTAAAAGGAGCGGATAAGAATGATATGGAAATCTGAGAAACTGTGAAATCTTTTCCCTTTTGGGCTGCTCGAACCTTGAGTGGTTCACCTTTGGCAATATTAGGCTAAATCTTAGAACACACTGACTGCATATAGAGCCTGAATATAGTCCCTCCCATTATATTCAGAAATACTTCTGACTCTTTTCAGAGTCACTCATTGGGAGCACTTTGGTCAGAATACTGTCTGGTTTTCTCACATCTGTGTGCAGTAAGCAAGGAAAAGAGCTGTAATAACCAAGCTCTCTATTAAGAAATGTCCTGTCCTGCAAGCTAGCTGAAGTCTGCCTTTATGATATTCATGGAACAAATTTTATTTTCTCAGTTAATTTTATATGGAAAACTTGTTTCACTTAAGAGAACTAGTGAAAACATTGCGTGGTGATGCTCTTTCAGTTCATATTTTAAACCCAGTATTGTCTTGGTAGTCTGCAGTGCAAATCAATGGAGATGGTTACACACTGTTAGCTCTGATTCAGTAGATGTTCCTGTTTTGCCATAGGGATAACTGAGGCAGAAACTGTTCGTAACCCTGTCCTGATTCTCCTCAGGTCCCACCCTCATCCTGGAGTATAGAAATGCTTTAACATACACCTGCCATTCAGTTGTCTTCCAGAATGCTACATCAGTAGTGCTCTGCTGTTTGGAAAATGTTTGAGCCCAACTCTGTTTTACCCCTGCTGTCCTGCCGGGTAAGAAGATTAAGACAGGGTGCAAAAAGCTGATCAAATTACCTCCGCTCTGTCTGGAGAGTCTTCTGCACTGGGTCAGTTCTAAACATCATGTTTGCTTCCAGAATGGGCAGGGACCCCATCAAAGACTTTTGTCAGCAGAACTTCTTTTTTTAAAAAGGGAATAACTGTAGTTGATGAGATACAGCCTTTTGAAATGGTACAGATATGTCCTTGACTCCTAGTCTGCAGGAATCATGTAACTTCCATTTGTTTGAACTGGTTTTGTGATCTTTAGTAGGCAAGCTTTATGGCAAAATAATTCTGCAAACAGTTAGAGCTGCTTAATATTTTATGTTGTCTGTTTTGGGAAGAGTAGTGCAGAGAAGAGATTAAAATGTGTGATGAAAATAAGCTAAGTGAAAACATTATTTTGGAAATATTTCCCTAACTGTTTATATCTTTTATGAGTTTCAACATTTAGTTATCAGGAGTGCATAAATACTGACAAAATTGCCATGAATGTATCAAGAATCAAGGTCAGAGGAAAAAAAAGATTAAAATGAGAAGTATTTTCTGCAAGGTTGCAGTACAAATTGTTTACTGTGGAAGATAACATTTAAGTAGCCCTAGGCCAGCAAGACAATCTAATGTCTTCTGTCATAAAAAAACCCCATTATTTTAGATTCATTAAACTGAAGACATAAATCCTAAGAACAATATGTCACTTCAAAACCAATTTAATCCTTAAAACAATGGCATTTTTATTAAAAATTGCATTTCTCCTTTCTGAGTTTCCTTAAATAACTCTAAGGATATACACATTTTCAAAGAAAACCATTTAATATCCCACAGGGATAAGACTTTAGGAAATTCTGGTCCAGATGAGTGATATTTTTGTTTTATTAGATTTTTTAAAAAAAATTTTAATTAACTACCTAGATTTAACAATAGCTAAATATTCACTGTGAAGAAAAAGTGATGAATTGTATATATATACCAGCCAGTCTTGCTTTTCTCCTGAGATTTCTATTCTTCTATTTGTTTCAGATTTTCTTAAGAAAAAGAATGTGAAAGACACGGTTTCAGAAACACACTGCCACTTTAAGAGGATACAACATGCCTATTAATAATTGTATTACTCCTCTATTATTGTTAAGAATAATGAAGGAATGGGAGCGTTGGCCCCCAAGCTGAATTTATCCTGAAATGTTTTCAATTAACTCTTGGCACCGGCAGGAAAGCATCAAACCTTTCCCATGCTGAAATATGGAAAATCTGCAGGGAACATCCCAGCAGGAGTGGAATTTCATTAAAACAAGCACATCATAATTCAATGACTTCTGCACCCCCTTTAAGCCTTTCTATTGATAAGGAGTCCGAGGTGATTTTTATGGATTTGCAAAGAGAAATGATTTCATAAGATCTTTTCAAAGAGTTTGTTTTGGCTGAAGCATTTGAGTTATTATCTGCTCCCTGATGAAAAAAGAGTAAGACGTTTGGCATAACTGTGACTACTAAGTAAGAGGCAGAACTGAAGAGACTTTAAGCAAAATTTTATCCCTCAGACAACCACTTTCTGTAATCTCTGTAGGAACTGACTCCACAACTATTTTCCCAGATCTCTTTAAAAAAGTATTGCCATTAAAACCTGCACTTTTGAACAGCAACATGTGGAGACTAAAGAAAGCTTGGGGTTAATTACACATTCAAATATAGATGCAGAGATTTTAATATTAAATATACCCATGCATTTAGTAGTGATAGATTAGATAGAAGTGTACATTGATTTAATAATATGCTTTGCCCATATATGGGTTGTCTTAAAATGTTTTGCTATTCTATATGTAAATAAAATTAACATGTGTGTGGGATATAGTGTATTTTTAAATGCTGCTGAAGGCTTAATACTTTTTTGCTAACTGTTGTATGATTTTATCTTGACATAACTTTCCACCCCCTGCAAAATAACTTTTCCTGTCAGGATATAGCCAGGGTATAGAGACATGCATTGTCTCTATACCATTACAGAACCTTACCATTTATGTTCATTAGCAGGTATGATAATCAAGTATTTTTGCAAATCCCCAGTAAAGGCTCGGCTGGCTGCATTTAAAGTATAAGATTGAATATCTGTGTTAGTCTTGATTTCTCTGATTTGAAGTGGTATTGAAAATTTACAAGAATCTCTTGTCTTTTTTTCTACCCAGTGTCCAAAAAAATCACTTGCATATTTGCTGCCATTCCCTCTGTAGCACCACCACTCCTGAGGCAGAGGGAACATCATGGAGATTTAGGAAAGCAAGCTGCTGAGGCTGGCACCACACAAAGTCAGGTTATGGGGAAGATGCTAAGAAGCAGATGGTACTTTGGGTGTGCTCTCCATTGGTAGACGGAACTTTTTTTTCCCATCCCTGTCCCATCCTCCTAAAAGGCCCCCAGGCTAAGCATCTCCAATGCTGACTTGAGTACACAGCCTCTGCTTCTGAGACTAGAGTGGTACATGTTACGTGCTGCCTCAGTCTGACACATTAACAAGTAGTTGTTAGACTCACATGGTTATCCTTTAGCAAGATTGGATGACAAGAGCTCTTTCCAGGACAGGAAAACTCATATAACATCAGCCCACATGATTTGAATCCAGACTGTCACAATTTCACTGCATGTCTAATTTTCAACATGAGCAGGAGGACTTGACAGACATACATATACCCACATTTTCACAGCAATCTGGCTTTTTCTTCAACGACAAAGTTTTATTCTGAGATTTCAGTAGAATGATACTCATTTGTAACTTACAGCTTTTCTTTCACATATATGACAGATGTAGAAACAATGTAGGAGTTAGAGTACTAAGGGTTCTATTTTTCTGGAAGTACCCTGGGATTTTTCTGCTTGCAGTTAGCCATGTTACACCTACACCTTTCACATCCTCGACTGCCTGCAGCAAGGAGTTCCACTACTTAACTGCGCAATGTTGAGAGATTTTCCTCTTCTTTGGCAGGACTTTGCCACCTGACCTTTCCCTTGCTCCACAGTGGTTTTATAGCACTTTTCCACATCACTATTCAAGCTTTCTTTTTCCATGGAACCATTCCATCACTTAGATCATTCTACCTGCTCTTTTCTGTACTACACAGCATTTTATTATAATATGGTAGGGATAGAAGGAGCAGAATTGTAGGAAAACACTCTTTCTAAATTCAAGAACATGGAGATGGATTTGAACCCAATGATTCAGAGAATTAATCATGACAGATGTTTCTAGTTTGGGGTATCTGAAAATAAATGACCAAAAATGGCTACTAGTGCCCTTAATGCAGTGACTTGGAAGTCTCAGTTGAGTTTGCAGTGCATGAGTCTAGTTGAGGACAGGAATATAATGAGGGCAGGAGGATTAGATTTTATATTTCTGTCAAAGGTCATTGCATGATAGAGCAGGCCCTTCAATCTTTCCTTTTGATATTATTGAAAGATTGATAACATGCTGTGACCTATACAGACACAGAAATTTAAATTCAGTGATTTTTGTGATGCTTTTGATGCCCAGTAACAGGAAAGATTTACCAGGGAAGGATTGCACTGCAAAATTTCCAGTTTATACTAATTTCCATTATTTTTAACCATTATAAACCAGGATTTCTGCTGCCTTGGTAGTCTTACCATAGTTCATTCAAATAGAATGACACAGATTGGAAAAGAAAGAAATGTTGTGCCCTAGGGGTTGTTAGGGACAAAATCTACTTTGATCTCTTACCTTTCCTTTTTAAGGTGTCTTTTCTGTTCTCAAAATAAGAAATCTAGCAAAGCACTTAACCATAAGATACCCAGATTTTCTTGCTACTCTTTGCTTTTAGACTCCCGATCTTCCTACTTAAATACAAAAAGTTGCATTTTATGGTTCTTTTGCCCTGACTGTTACAGGATCCTGGCATTCTGCCAAAAGGTTCTTGTGTTTTCTATTTCTTCTCCTTGTGATTGCCCACCATAGAGAGTTTGAAGCAGTCCTGTGTTGTGCAGGACATTCCCAGAACTCCTCCATTCATCATGAAGTTAGTGTTATTTTTAGCCTTATTGAGGTAGTGCCTTATGACATAAGAGCAACGATATTCAAAAGACATTTCCTACTAAACCAGAAATGCCTTTTATACCAAATTCCTCAGGTCTAGAACACCTGATCTAGCCTACTGATAACCCTATTTATGATAAATAATGCTTTATGAAATTAGGATATTTGTTTTTACAGGTAATTGTGAAAAAGCGTTTCAAAATGGGGATGGGGACAGCAAAGTTAACACTGTCAGCAGTCTTAAACAATATTAAGATAATAGTTAACTTGAGTTTAATTCTCAAAAAGTCAGAAGTTCACTGTTTTCATTGACACCAGTTGCTTGTTAGAAACTCAACCCCAGATCTCAGTGGCTTATGAATTACCATTTTACCTGAGATCATTCACAACCCAGACTTGCCTTCCCCCAGAACAATGACAAACACAAAAGAAAAATCCTCTGTTTTTAGTTTTCTTAAATAGATTTTGAAGTGTGAGGATAAGAATGCCTAAAAGCACTTTTCCATTTTTAGTTTCCTTAATTACAACCTGTTCCTTAAGAAGGTCATGTGCAAACAGTATTTATTTAGTAAATCAATCAGTACATAAATAATTTACAATAATTTACAATCAGTAAATAAAGGGCAAGAACACAAGCCAGAATAGGGAAATACTGTTTGATACAGTAGTTAAATCAATTAGATTTTTATGTTACTATAGATTAATCCTATTAATACTTAACAAAGTTGGATGAAGCCATTTCAGAGAGAACCTTTAGCCATCATTTCCAAAATAATAAAATAATATAAAGAATAGATGAAACTTTAGAAACCAAACCAAGACAAACTCATTGTGAGTGGAGAGAAGAGGGCAAGGGCCAAGGCAGGGCAGGGGAAAGAGTAAAAAGTATAAGGAAGGGAAGAGAAGGGGACTAGTGAGGTGAAGTATTAAGAATTTTCAACAACATAAAAACATTGTTTCAAGGAAGAAGGGAGTAAGCCATTTCCTATATTTAGAATGAAGTGAGTACCTACTCAGAAGTAAATTTTCACTCGCTGACAATTTGTAAGAACATCTGACAAGATGTGGCTGGTCTGGACTAGCGTTGTGGCTTAACCCTGTAAGCACTGAGCTGCAAACAGCCCATTGCTCACTCTCCACTAGGTGATGAGGAGGAGAATCAGAGGGCAAAAGTGAGTAAACTCATGGTTCAAGATAACATGTCAACAGTTATAGCAAAAAGGTATAGCAAAAAGAGGAATTCATTTCCTAATTCCTATCAGCAGGCAGGTATCCAGCCATCTCCAGAACAGCTTGCCTTCATCTTGCATATTTGGAAAGACAAACACCATAACCATGAGTGTCACTCCCTTTCTCCTCCTTTCATTCAGTTTTTATTGCTGAGCACGATGTCATATGCCATGGGATATCTCCCTGTCAGCTGGGGTCAGGTGTTCAGCTGTGTCACCTTCCAGTCTCCTGTCCACCCCCAGATTACTTCAACAGAGGGGCAGTTTGAGAAACAGAGAAAGTCTTGACACTGGCAGAACTATCCTGAACAGTGTATTGTCAAAACTGCTTTGGTGATGATTCCAAAACACAGAACCGTATGAGATACTGTGAGGAAAATTAACTCCATCCCAGCCAAACCCAGGACAACAAGTCTTAGAGGACAGGACTAGATTATTCAGAGGCACTCTGGAAAACTCAAGATTTGCCCAAAATAAGTGTTTACATAAGGAGGAGCAGCTGAAAGACAGAACTGTAAAACTTAACTACATTATTAATGCCACAGCATATTTCTTCATCCTTTGCCATATTACCTTACACAGGTTCTGTTACACTGAATTCTGTTTATAGATGCATATATTGCACTACTATCTTTTTGTTCTTCTGTTTTGTTTTGAAGTCAAGTCTATTAGTTGACATATTTAAAACACAAGTCTGGATCTCAGTCAGCTCAAGAAATATATCTGAATTGTTTGAGATTTTCTCAATAGTACAGGCTGAGTGTAAGTAAGAGTGAAATCCCCTGTCCGTAGTTTTCTTTGTCTTTCAGAGAACTTCGCAGAAGACATCCTTTTGTCATTCTCTTCATGTATGTATGTATACATGTATAGACACTCATATGCATATTTTATGCTACGTGATTATCTTAGCAATAAAAGGTCAGAGTCAATCTGCAGTTAGAATGAAAGGTGCTGGATTTTCTAATAAACTCACATATGTGGTCCATGGTTCTACAGGCTGGCACCAGTTTTAGAGAAAGGTCTGTTGCTTGGAAAGTGAGATTCAGTCTTTCAGTAGATGACCCTAAAGTGTCATCAGGGAATAGTTGTTGATGTATTTCGTTCTCCTATGCAGTGAGCTTTTCTGGTAAGTTTTTACAGTCTTACATTATAAACCTACACAAATTTCTTTTATCCCTCAGAGATATCTTATCAATTCGTTATACTGCATGAGGCTTTTGTCAAATTTTAACAGAAAGTATCTATGAGAAGGGAGAATCTGAGGATGCTTTACCTTTCCATGTAACAAAAAAATGAACATAATTTCTTTTGTATAAATGTTATGATCTTATGTAATTTGAAACTGTAGTTTTAGGTGGTGTGTGATAGGACAGATAGATAATATATCCTACATAGACAGTGTATGGTGATTGCTAAAGAAGCAGCATTGATTGCCATATTTGTCTTTACTGTAACCTTACAAGGCTGAATCATTTTGTCCCTTTGTACATTTAGCATGTTTTCATTTTAAGTACCTGCCTTATAAGGGGTTGTGTGCAAATTTCTTTGTGTGTACTTTCTTATAAATGTATAAGTTTATTAACCCTCTCTTTAAGCCTGTGTTCTAACTGCATATGAAACTTCACCTGGAGCCAAGATTAGTATTTGTTTTTATGGAGAAATTTATTTGTATCTGATTTCAAAAATGCAGGGCCTACTGGCAAGCTTCACTGCAAAGAGTGTGAATGCCTTGAAGCATTGTAGCACACTTCCCTCAGAAAGACTTTGTGAAATAGGTGTGCTACTATTGTCCCCAGTGAGCAGGTGAGGATTGGAAGCTCAGAAAGAGGGAAGGTGACTTGCTCAAAATCATGTGGAACCTGCCCTTCCCTTGGATAGGTCAATGAACACTTGGGAAGTGTCAAGGACAACAAAATAATAGTAGTAATTACCATATAATACATAATTGTTGTAGCTGTTGTTATTTGGCTTCACCTCTGTAAAGACAAAATCTTCTGTTATTGTGAATAAGGGGATGTGTTAAAATCAGATGGCATAAGAGCCATTTATCATCAATTGACAAAAGTTATTTTACTATAAGGTTATTCTCTGTGGACTAGGTATTATTTTAGAAATGGGGTATTTTTTTATTTCCTCATGCATAACTCTCTTCTTTATACAGGCATTAGTGCAGTTACCACACATTCATATCCACTGCAGCCATTCCCTCAGATCTAGACTTCAGGAAGCTCAAATCCAAATAGTTTTCAAATCCAAGCTGCCACTTTGATTTCATCACATCAAACCCTTGTTGAGATCAAACCTTTGAAATGCGAAAAGATTTTTAATCCAGTTACCCCAGATGGGGTACAACTCTCCAGGTCCTGAGAGCTGCAGGATTAGGAATTCTCAAACTCCCCTCACCCACCCATGAACACACATGCAGGGAGCAAACAAGCTGCCCAACTTTACATGCTTTGCTCACAAACAGTACTGCAAACAAACTAATGTCTAAGAATGGGGAAACACCTTTCTCCCTTCTCCTTTCTGATATAATGAAATATGCACATCCCCAGCATAGTCAGCTCTATCTTTATTTTGCAAATGTAATTTTTCCTATTCAATCAAATAATTTTGAAAACTGGTTAAAATTCATAGGATCTTTAAATGAAACTATTCACTGTCTACCTGTGACATGATTTGCAAATGGATGGCGTGAGATTTCTATTTCAAAATATCTTTGCTTCACTTTCATAATACAATCCTTAGGCTTGTATTTAGTCTTCAGACAGCTTTCTCCTTAAGATAAATGTGGGAAGACCATGAATAATTTGCTGTGCATGAAAGCTGAAAATAACAATTCCATTATCCTGATTATAATTTTCAGAACCAAAAATCGCTATGCTCTCAGATTCAAATTACATGGGAGGATAATTTGTGGCAATGAAAATCACATTTTTCAGCTGACTGATGCACTCTTACAATTATAAGAATTCACATGCATTGATGATGTTTACTAATATTCTCTATTATTGTAATTTTGGTGATATCATACTTAAACGATATCCCAAAAGTAGGTATGTAGTGCTATTAAATAAGTTGGTATATTGCTCTGTGACCCATGAAATGGGATCAAGAAATTACTCATGAGCAGAAAGGCAGAATATGATGGGTAAAAGCATCAGTGAGAAAACATAAAGCCATGTTTAGTTTGTGACAATTACAGCTGGCATTTCTCCAAGATATCAAGTGTGCATCTGTTTCTGTGTCTGTGTATCTGTGTGTAAACATGTATGTAATTGTACACACAGCCATTCAGGATTTATTCATTATCACTTTTATATTTATTTTTCGTTATTTTAGTACTGGTTGTTTTGGTCTTTCTAGGACGAGCAGCCAAAGGAAGTGAGTGTTCACTTTCTCACAAATGTTGGATTACTTAATGTAGTTTCCATTTCGTAGATAGCAAGGTAAAGACAGAGAAATAAAGAAAACTAGGCAATAAAGTAAGTAGAAAAAAATTGTTATTGTTACTTTTCTAAGGGAACAATAAAGAAGCAAACAAATGTCTTTTGAAAATGACAAGGAAATAAGGCAATATCCATAAACCTCAGGTTTATGCGACTTGCCCCCCCGCCTCCCCCCGAATGAAAGTAAAGCAGTTAAACTTTAGTCACAATGAGCAGCAGCCCAGAAGTAGACAGACAGCCACCTCTGTGTGGGGAAGATTTATAGGGACCCCTCCCGGGCCCTTTGCAAGTCCAATTCATGGGCTCCCCTGACCAAGGCTCAGAGCTGTCGCTCCAAAAAGGGAAGAAGGGAAGNTTTGTTATTAGAACACAGGCTTCCCAATGACGAAGGAGAGAAAGGGTTGAGGGAAAGATATTTTTCCCCTCTCCCTTGTGTGGTCCAGAGTATTCAAAGCAGGGGCCTGTCTAGTTTTACTGAGAAGGAGGAATGAGCTGATTTAACATGGATTGCAGCACTGCTGAGAGAGGGGGAGAGCAACTTCCAATCAAAGTGTGAGCTGTTTTGGTGTCCATGTGTGTGGATGTACAAGCAAGAGAAGTGGCCAGTCTCTAGGCACCTTCTTTCTGAGAGCTCAAGGGCAGATAATTGATGTGACAGACAATTCTCCTTAACCCCCTGCCAACAAAACAGCTCTTGGGCAGCTCACAGCTCTCCTCACTCAATAAAGGCCTGAACCTATCACAAAAAACATGGGAAAGATCTATTTGTTGTGAATAGCAGCAACGCAAATAGGAATAGTGACCAGCTCTCCCCCACACACTGATGTGTGTAAAGAAAGTGAGGTATGCAAGTAAACAAGGGGAATGGTAAGTCTATGGGATGAGTTGGTCCCTGATGTCATTGTCTCTGCTGCTACCCAAGCAGAATTATTGTAGTACTGTGAAAGTGGCTTTTATTTAATGTCTGTGCATCACCTATGTAGAAGGTAAATTGCAAGACCCTTGTTCTGTCCCTAACCCCAGCTGAGGGTATCCTAGGGATTCATTTATCAAATAATTTGTGCCAACTCCAAGCAGAGAGTACATGAGAAGGCACATGGCTGCTAAAGCTTCTTAAACAATGTTTCCTGGTCCACAGTCCTTTGGCTAAAAGTTCATTTTTCTCATTAACTCATGTCACAACTGTGAAAAACATTGTGAGAAATCACTCAGTAATAATGGCAAAAATTTAGTTTTTCCCAGGTCTGGGCACTTGTTGGTAGTGTGGTGAAGTTCAGCTCAGACTGTGTAGGCCAATGTCCTTGTAGCATACTGAGTGATGCACTGGCTCTGAACAGCAGTTTGGGGAAAGCAAGGAAAAAATGCCAAGTCCTATTAGCAAATTAATTCCAGTGTGGAATACCTTAATATTTAATCAAACATACATAAACTATAGGTGGCTGAATATGCAGGTAGCCAGACCTCATCCTCTGCCATCAATACGCACAGAAACAGTGGAACAAGTAAAGAGCTTGATCAAAGTATCCCTGCATTAGAGAGCCCTGGCACAAATAATCCCTTTGAAATCATTGTCCTGGGTTAGAATAGAAGGCTAACTGCAAACTGTGCAAGTCTAAAGCCAGAAACTTTTGGATAAGTTATTGCATATGCTGTGGTGCAAGCACTTCAGATGGACAATATTGTTTATATGTAAATAATATCTACATACCCATTTTAAAGATTGAAAGAGGTAAACAGGTCAACATACTGGCTTCATATCAGAACAGGGAATTTCTACTTGAAGCCTTAATCAACTTATTCATTTTCCAAGCAAAGATTTACTAAACAACTCTGACTTGACTGAAGGGGCATAGGGGCTATCTCCTGTCATAACTCAGTATCTTGAGGTATTAGAGGTATTATATAGAACAATAATTTTCAGCTGTTGGCCGTCTGTATGCTGTGGTTGTGAGCATCCTCGGGACATCCCCTAAGGAAATCAGACCATCAAGCCCAATATCAGCATATTTAAATTAATCATCAGAGGCTGCAGTTTTCAAGGAATTAAAAATCAAGAGGAGATTGGAAATGACTGACACAGAGTATTGGTTGTTAGGTTTGCAAATGATTCCTTCATTTCTGCTTCCTCATCTCTTTCTTCCCCTCATACGTCCCTGCTCTGCCAGACTAAACACTAATGTGATTAATTTCTCATGCTTTAGTAAGCTCTTTACTCTCCGGCTCTTTACGGAAGATACGAGGCTGGGGGGACAGCAGGGATTGCTGCTGCTCCTGCTAAAGCAGGACGCTGCGCCTGTCCATGGGCGTGCTTGTGCATGCGGTGTGCACCGGTGCAGAGGCCCTGCCCTGTGGGAAAGAGGCACCTCCGACAAGGAGCACAATCCTGCTGTGCCGGTGTGCAGCAGCCCCGGCTGTGCGGATGCCTGAGCCGCAGCACGGATGCGCTCGCTGGGTGCGGAGCGGAGGGAACGGCGCGGCGGGTGTCCGGCAGCGCTGGGAAGGCAGAGTAGGTGCTTGCGCCTGAGTGAGCAAGGAGGGCTGCCTTTGCCACTGGGCCCTGGGGAGAGGACGACGAACAAAACCCTCCATTTTGATGGCTCTTCTTCACCCATCAGCTCCATTTACTCAGTCTCAATAGCTGGGGCTCAACAGCAGCCGTGGCAGCAGCTCCTGCCGGGCTCCCACCTCCTCCCTGGATGCGCACTTCCCAGCAAAAAGGAGAATGAAGAAGTGGACAGGGAAAGAGAAAGAAAGAGGGAGAGTGAAGGGGGGAGGGTAGGGAAAGAAAAGGGGAAAAAAACCTTGCTGACACGGGGCATAACTTAATTTTCACGGTGCCGGGACAGCTGTATCGTGTAATCTGCCATGGCATGCCATTAAAACTTCAATGCCTTTACTGACCCAGAAGGGAAACTCAGACCGTGGAGAGCCTTTTGAAAAGAAGTGGTGATCTTTCACGATTTATGAGCTTGTCTTAAAGCAACAGACTCCACTCACTTTAAATTAATCACCCTTTTCAGGGTACATTGAAATCTGGGGTCTCTCAGCTGAAGACTGTGGAGACCTGGTACCTTATGAATGCTTGCCCTGTCTTTATTATTATTTTTATTTCATTTTATTTTTATGCTTACCAAAATGGATTGGTTTTCAGGGGAACTGTATCTTGCAAATTGAGGTGCAAAATCCAATTACACCAATTCAGTGAAAGTCTGAATGGGGTGGCAGTGGCACTTACACATTCTTGTCCCTGCATACATTGTGCAAAGGGGAAAAGAACCTGAGAAGTATGAGGAGTTAAGGACTCAAACACTAATGAAATGTGAGACACCCTGTCTGATTCACCAGCTAAAAGTAAAATAATAGCGAGTCTCCTGCTTCCATTCTTCACACGGTCCAGGGAACAAAGAGCTGTAAACTCATACTAATAAAACCTAAACAATTCTGAAATCGTAAAAAAGGCCTGCGTGTTTCAAGGAAGTGTAGATAAAACACTTCCTTACTATGTTCCCAGAAAAACTACTGTGATTTACAAGAATGCCTGGGTATAGGATTCACAAGGATGTAAATCAGCATCCTTCCATTGTCTGACATTAGTATAATATCTGATTTACTCCAGCTGTTTGTCTGGACTTCCCTGCAAGCACTTACTTTCCTTGGCCAGCAGTATTTCTTAATTGGCATATTTTTAATGCAGAGATGATAAGGAATATGAGGATTCAAAGCAACATAGTAGTGATTTTCACTTCCTTAAAGCTTTCCTTGCTTCTAGCAGAAGCAACATGCCCTTTGTTCTTTTGGTGAACTAATTATGGAGTAACTTAAACCTAAGCAAGAACTTTGTCAATCTACAGGCAGTGATAGAAATAAAGTAATAGAAGGAAAGAAAATCTGAGATTAGAGTGACACATATATATAGAATCTGAACATCTGAATTAATTAAGCAACTCCCTGTATTAGAATCCCGTAATGCTCTTAAATACCATTCCTTCTACTTTTGCTAGAAGTCCAGCTTCTGCCAGTCTTTTAAATTCTTAAATAAGATAAATACCAGGAGTGGCTACTCAGTCTAAACTGCTCCACAGTTTTTAGGGCTTAGAAGTTTTGCATGTTTCTCTGGAGTCTGTATCAGCCAGAGTTAGGGCTTGCAAACTCCTTTACATATTCAGCTGTTCTTTACAAGAACTGCCTAGACATACCCAGATGCATGTGCCCATATTTTTCAGGGCTAGAGTACCCTCCAGAACTCTGGTTTATATAGGGCAGGTTTGTCTGTTTGCATTATCTGTCTCCCTATGCATGTACATTGGCATGATCCCCAGTGGCTCTGCTATGCATTTCTACTAATGCAGGTGTCCTTTTTCAAGTTTTAAAAATGTACACTGCTGCTGGTACAGTTTCTGTGAGTCAACTGTACTAGACATGCAATAGAAGCTTGCACCACATTTCCATTTTGTAGATGATCTATTTTTTTAGGTCTATTTTCCATCAACTTGTTACATTCAGAGCATTTGGCAGTCACATTTCTAAATCTACATATTTCTTTACAAGCAGTCTGTGCTCTTGCTCACTGGGCTGTGACCCACTATGAGATACTATAATGGCAGATACATCAATTCCAGGAAAAGAAAAAATACATATCTTTACTTATATAAGAGTAAGTCTATCTCAAGAAAGTAAGCTTAATGATGCTGAGAAAAATCTATTTTGCCCACCAATGAAAAATAAGGGTATGTATTTTTCTGCAGAATGTTCACATTTTTTGCATCCCTTCAGACTGTTTTCTTTGATGGTTTGTGCATCTCATGCACACAGAGCATCACAGCATTCTTCACTTGAGGCCTGTGAAATCAAATTTTTGGATTTTTTGATCCCTACATTGCTGTTGGTATTTGTAAATTTTTAAAAACTTCAGGCTTAGTATGTGGATGCATTTAAATAAACCAGAATATACTAGTGGCCTTCCAAATGCTGGTAATGGGAGGACAGGTTCTCTGATCATCCCTTGTCAATCTCTTCAGTGAGGTCTAGTCCTGCAGTCAGTCCAGCAGTGACGTGATGCTTTTTATCTGAGTGTAGACATAACATAATTTTGGACTGTTACTATACTTGACCTGTATTCCTGTCAAAACAGAGATGTACAGGTCCTTCTCATTCACTGAAACGAGTGAAGTAGTGGCCAAACAAAGCAGATAACAAGCTATTCTCATCCATTAATTCTAGATAAAGCCTTATTGTGGTTTTTTGTTGTTGTTGTGGTTTTTGTTGGTTTTGGTTTTGGTTTGTTTTTCTTTTTTTCTTTTTTTTTTTTAATAATGTGTTTATGCAATTAATTACAGCAATTTTTGGAACATGGCGTGAGAGTTTACTCTATGTCTTGTGGTGCCTTTATTTATTTCTCCACCCTGGCCTGACCTGTCAGGTTTCAGTGGTGCTGCACTGCTGGCAAACACTGGCACCAAGGTGCCAAGGGAGCAATTTTAAGGGTTCTTTAAATGACAGGGTTAGTTCATGGTAAGGTGTGCTCCATTGCAGAATGCAGGAGGACACTGCACCCAGTATTTCACCTTTATGGCATTTCATTTTTCTCCAGGAGGACTACACAGGTGCAAAACCTGTGTTTATTTAGAGCAAAGTCATAAGCAGCATACATTGACCCGATAGGACTTTAGATCGTTCATGAAGTAGAGTTCTCCTTAGGTTATAAACACAGTCAGGAAATAAAATGCTTGATTCTTTGAACCTCTTGGTGAAATGACAAACAACAGCTTGTCTTTGTGGACATAGTGCTACACCTGAAAATATTTCTGCAGTTCTTTCTCAAGCAGTAACTGCAAGTTGTGGGACATAAAGTGCTACAGGAAAGGGTGTGAAATAGGAAAGGGAGAAGTTGAAAGATGCTTTATCAAACTGGTGAAATCATATAACATGCTTGCTGAGATGAGATGTTATTTCAGTTTTTGGACATCTTCAGAATCAGCCAAAAGCAGTGCAGAGAGGAGGGTGGAAGGTGTCAGCACCTTGCACCCTAAGTGGGAAGTTAAGTAGCAGAACAGTTGTTTCATTTCATTTCATGTGTGTAGGAAAGTCATATGCAGGTACTTTTCCATTTTAACGCTTTAAAATTAGAATTTATGTAGGGTGAGATTCTAGCTAAAGTAAAGGCTTAACACTGAAATTAATTCTTCCTCAGTACAATTGCAGTAAAGACAGCTGAATTCTTTTGTGTTGTAGTAGGGGTTTTTTCCCCTGAAGATGCAGGAAATTAAAGCCATTACATTAGCAATGCATACAGACTGCCTAATTCTTTACAGGATTGAAAGCCAGTATAAATCCTGGATAGAAAATAAAGTACTCAGAGTTAATCACCTGGATACAGAAATCCATTCTGGTACTTTAGTTGTCATCATCACAGGCCATACACTGCTGGCACTGATGGAGGGCACTGGCTCAGGAAATAGCCCAGCCTAGAAAGTTTTATGCAGGTAAGAAGTCCAGTGAAATCCTAACTTTAAAGTGTTCAGAAATTTTCAAAATTACTCTCACACCACAGCTAATAAATTCTGCTACAAAAGAAAGGTCGTATTTGAAAAATTTACAAATCTTATGGATATATATGCCAAGGAAGCCCTCTGACCATGGAGCAGCCATTTGGTTTTTCATAATTTTTTTTTTTTTTTTTAAATCACATGGAACAAAGAGCAATTTAAGTCACAGATGAATAGGTATTGGGGAACTGGGGTTAGAGTGTGGTATGGTAACTTAAGCAGTGTCTTCCTACATAGTCTGAAAATGGAACACAAACAATTTTTGAATAGTTAAATGGTGTTTCTACTCACCTGTAAATTCTCCACGTATAAACCAAAATATATATTTAAACCATTTTACTCAATGTTTTTAAAGTTTATAATTTACTAATGAATAGTTGTTTATGTTTTCTACAGAGAGTAATTAAAGACACTTAAGTTTATGTGAAAATAAATGTTCTAGATATAAAAAGGGGACACTTGGCATTAACAAGCCTAGGTCAGACACAGCATGCAGCTATATTTAAAGCAGCTGTAGCAGTCTAGATATTCTCCTGGGTTACCAGAAAAATTTGTGGAGGCTGCCTGAAAAATTAAAGCACCCTCCTTCTCGGTAGGTTTCTGACATATAGGAGAACATGGGTTTTAGGAGGCCTCTTGATTGATCTGGAGCATGCTCTGAGGTTATGATGGTGCAAGAGAGAAGAGTGAAGGTGTAGGGGAGATTTTTAAGAGGTTAAGCATTGTTCTGCAGCTGAGATTATCCAAAGAAGTCTTAAAAACTCCCTGGTGTTCTTTCAGCATTAATTACAAGCATTTAATTTGAAGTATTTTTGGTCCTAGAAAATGCCTAGTGAATTCTGGTTCTTTAGTCAGACTGCAATTTTAGTGAAGGCTCATGTGTCTAAGAAGACTCTCACAGGAGGCAAAATTTGTTTTTGTGATTACAGGTTGATTTTCCTGTCTGTGAACCTTTCACCTTTCACTTCTGGATAGAAATTTTGCATTATGTTCAAGTCGGTATGTTAAGCCTGGGGCAACTAAATTTCCTGTGAAGTTTTGTACTGCATTGGACCCTTTCATATGCTGGGCCCAGACTTCTTTGGAGGGTTAGTTAAGCCAGAGTACTCTGGCTCTAAAAAGAAAAATATTCATATACTTGGAACTAAAACTGCCTTAGGTCCAAATCTTCAGATTGTTTAGACTTGTGCTTGTGGTTAGATACTCCATTCATTATAATAAAAACTTCCTCCTCTGTAAGAAATTTCATTTTCTCCCTGGTTTGCCTTGTCTTATTGCAGTTCTCTGCCCTGCAGAGAGCATCCTGCCTTCTGATAAAAATCAGCTAAATGACCCAAGACCATGGTTTCACATGAAGCTTATCCTTTTCAGAGAACAGGACCATGTGGTCTGTAGGACTGTGTTTGCAGAGAGTAAGTCCATTACATAGAGGATGCTTTTGCATTCACATCAGAAGCTGAGAAGTGCCAAAAGGGACCTGTGGGAGGAGGAAAAACTGCCCACAAGCTAACTGATGGCAAGACAGGAGAAGTTTGCTCCATTTTTGGTTATCTTATATGAAGCTGGATAGCCTTAGGACAGATGTCATTGTCTGAATTTTCTCATGGTCTGTGCGTGTCTCTTCAGACACCTGAGGTGAAATTAATCTCACCAAATACAGATAGCTCAGACACATTTAATCTAAGTGATACATGAGCTTTTATAGTCAGTAGAAAGGTATAGCCACATCTGGATGTTGGCTCATTCCACTTCCAGGAACATACCTAGGATAAGTGATACAAAGTGCCCTTAAGAAATGTCAGTATTTCTCCAGTGACATGGTGATATCAGGTAAGAGGAATCTCCTGCCAAGAGATGTGATGGCATGTCAGAGTGTCAGCAAGAATCAGTAGAAACAAAGAACATTTAAGATTGCTGAAAGACCAGATTGTGCCAACAACTTCGGAATAACAGTAAGTGGACACCATATTGTAGCTATTATTGGTCAATGCATAAATTACCAAAGGCTACAAATAGAATATTGATAATTCTCAGTATTGGGAGGAAGTTTGAAAGATAACTCCATTAATACCCGAGTCTCATTGAGAGTACAAAACTGTTTTAACTATGACACTTTAGTCACTGAACATTGAGAAAGAAGATTTAAGATAGCCAACAGTTCTGCAAGAAAGTCTTTTGTATCTCATAATTTATTGCTTGTTAATCATCCATTGAGATCAAGAAGAATTGGGCATGTTGGAAACAACAGCATGAAAGCAAGTTATACATTTTCTAAACCTGTGGAATCCAAAGGGTGAATGATGGTATGTATTACATATACATGTCTAGATTTTCTTCTGGTAACTGATACATAAACACTGTGTCAAAACAATCAGAAATTATGATTATCAGATTTATATTAAGGATAGAAGAGATTATGACATAAATAATTCAACTGGTTTATGTGCATCAATCACAAAATCTGAACATCTGTATTGTGTTCGGATTTGATTGTTTCATTTCCAGAAGAGAACATCTAACATAGAATAGTTCTTTATGTCAGAATATGGCAGGATTTCAAGCAACAAGACCTTTAAATTGGAGATCTCTTTAGTTCTGCAGTTCTCAGTGCTTCTAGAGAACACCTTGGGGTCTACTATTAAAAACAACTGGGTACAGAGACCAGTTTTATAGCAATACTTAAGATGACCTTTTGCTTTCTGGTTTCAAACCTACTTTTAAATTTTATTTTTGCAGGACTATTATTTTCTCCTTAATTTTCTGAGCATTTCATTTTGCACCTGCTTTTTATGATGTCTTCAGTCTTCCTTCCCTACCTTTTCCCCTTCCCCACCTTTTCCCCTTCCCCACCATCCCCACTCCCCTCTGAAATACGCTGTTTGACTTGGAAGTTCTCCTAATGACTTTAAGGATAAGAAAAGCAAAAGGGAAAGTGAATGCACTAAAGAAGTGTAGCAGTACACCCTTTCAGAGCCGAGAGCAGCACATAGACAAGGATAGAAAAGACACAGTGACTGTGCAAAGGTACCTGGAACACTTGTCCACTTAGCAGAACGGATGTGGAGATTTGTCAGTGATC